>JAJPUD010005716.1:60178-96624 GCA_023553655.1 Myrmecobius fasciatus
AGTTCCAGTTCTTCTTTGGACATAAATTTATTCCATCTCCACAGGTCTGAGAGGTAAACTATATTATGTTCCTCTAACTTGTTTACAAAATCACTCTTTATATCCAGATCATGAACCCATTTAGATCTTATCTTGGTATGTGGTGTTAGATGTGGGTCAAGCCCTAATTTCTTCCACACTAGTTTCCAGTTTTCCCAGCAGTTTTTGTCAAATAGTGAATACTTATCCCAAAAGCTGGGGTCTTTGGGTTTATCAAAAACCAAATTGCTATAGTTATTGCCTAGTTTGTCTTGTGATTCTATCCTATTCCACTGATCGACTACTCTATTTCTTAGCCAGTACCAAATGGTTTTGATGACCGCTGCTTTATAATATAGTTTTAGATCTGGTACAGCAAGTCCACCATCTTCAGCCTTTTTTTTCATTAATCCCCTTGAAATTCTAGACCTTTTGTTTTTCCAAATGAACTTTGCTACTATTTTTTCTAGATCTGTAAGATAATTTCTTGGGAGTTTGATTGGTATGGCACTAAATAAGTAAATTAGTTTGGGTAGTATTGTCATTTTTATTATATTCGCTTGTCCTACCCATGAGCATTTTAAGTTTTTCCAATTGACTAGGTCTGATTTGATTTGTGTGGAAAGTGTTTTGTAATTTAGTTCATATAATTCCTGACTATCCCTTGGCAGATAAATTCCCAAATATTTTATACTATCAACAGTTATTTTGAATGGAATTTCTTTTTGTATCTCTTGCTGCTGAACTTTATTGGTAATATATAAAAATGCTGATGATTTATGTGGATTTATTTTGTATCCTGCCACTTTGCTAAAGGTGTGAATTGTTTCTAGTAGTTTTTTAGTTGAGTCTCTAGGATTCTCTAAGTATACCATCATGTCATCTGCAAAGAGTGATAATTTGGTTTCTTCACTACCTACTCTGATTCCTTTTATCTCTTTTTCTTCTCTTATTGCTAAAGCTAACATTTCTAATACAATATTAAATAGTAATGGTGACAGTGGGCAGCCTTGTTTCACTCCTGATCTTATTGGGAATGGTTCTAGTTTGACTCCATTACATATGATGCTTGCTGAAGGTTTTAAGTAGATACTACTTATCATTTTAAGGAAAAGCCCATTTATTCCTATACTCTCTAGTGTTTTTAATAGGAATGGGTGTTGGATTTTATCAAAGGCTTTTTCTGCATCTATGGAGATAATCATATGATTTTTATTAATTTGGTTATTAATGTAATTGATTATGCTAATAGTTTTCCTAATATTGAACCAGCCCTGCATTCCTGGTATAAATCCTACTTGGTCATGATGTATTATCCTGGGGATAACTTTCTGTAATCTTGTTGCTAAAATCTTATTTAAAATTTTTGCATCAATATTCATTAGGGAAATGGGTCTATAGTTTTCTTTCTCAGTTTTCTCCCTACCTGGTTTAGCTATCAGCACCATATCTGTGTCATAGAAGGAATTTGGTACTACACCTTCTTTCCCTATTTTTTCGAATAGTTTATATAGTATTGGGATTAATTGTTCCTTGAATGTTTGGTAAAATTCACATGTAAATCCATCTGGTCCTGGAGATTTTTTCTTAGGGAGTTGATTAATAGCTTGTTCTATTTCTTTTTCTGAAATAGGGCTATTTAAATAATTTATTTCCTCTTCTGTTAATCTGGGCAATCTATATTTTTGTAGATACTCCTCCATTTCATTTACATTCTCAAATTTATTGGCATAAAGTTGGGCAAAGAAACTCCTAATTATTACTCTAATTTCCTCTTCATTGGAGGAAAGTTCTCCCTTATCATTTTTGAGACTAATAATTTGATTTTCCTCTTTTCTTTTTCTAATCAAATTAACTAAAGGCTTATCTATTTTGTTGGTTTTTTCATAAAACCAACTCTTACTTTTATTTATTAATTCAATAGTTTTCTTATTTTCAATTTTATTGATCTCCCCTTTAATTTTCAGAATTTCCAATTTGGTATTTAATTGAGGGTTTGTAATTTGGTCTTTTTCTAGCTTTTTTAATTGTAAGCCCAGTTCATTAATCTTCTCCTTCTCTGTTTTACGCAAGTAAGCATCTAGAGATATAAAATTACCCCTTATAACCGCTTTAGCCGAGTCCCACAAATTTTGGTATGTTGTCTCATTGTTGTCATTCTCCTGGATGAAATTTTCGATTGTGTCTATAATTTGCTCTTTCACCCATTCGTTCTTCAGGATTAGATTATTTAATTTCCAAATAACTTGTGGTCTATTGTCTCCTGGCCTTATATTACATGTGAGTTTTATTGCATCATGATCTGAGAAGGATGCATTTACTATTTCTGCTTTTCTGCAATTGATTTTGAGGTTTTTATGCCCTAACACATGATCAATTTTTGTATAAGTTCCATGAACCCCTGAGAAAAAAGTATACTCCCTTCTATCACCATTCAATTTCCTCCAGAGATCTATCATACCTAACTTTTCTAGCCTTTTGTTAACCTCCCTAACTTCTTTCTTATTTATTTTGGAATTTGATTTATCTAATTCTGAGAGAGCAAGGTTGAGATCTCCCACTAGTATAGTATTACTGTCTATTTCTCCTTGCATCTCTCTTAACTTCTCCTCTAGGAATTTGGATGCTATACCACTTGGTGCATATATGTTAAGTATTGATACTGCTTCATTGTCTATGGAACCCTTTAGTAAAATGTAGTTTCCTTCCTTATCTCTTTTAATTAGATCTATTTTTGTTTTTACTTGATCCGAGATAAGGATTGCTACCCCTGCCTTTCTTTGTTCACCTAAAGCATAGAAGATTCTGCTCCAGCCCTTTACCTTCACTCTGTATGTATCTCTGTGTTTTAGATGTGTTTCTTGTAAACAACATATTGTAGGATTCTGGCTTTTAATCCAGTCTGCTACCCGCTTCCGTTTTATGGGAGAGTTCATCCCGTTCACATTCACAGTTAAAATAACTATATCTGTATTCCCTGCCATCTTATTTACCCAGAGTTATGATTTTCTCTTCCCTTTCCCCTCTCTCCCTTCCCCCCTCCCCAGTACTTTGCTCTTGAAGACCACCTCCCACCAATAATCCTCCTCCCTTTATAGTCCCTCCCTCCCCTTTATACCTTTCCCCTAATCCTTCTATTAGTTTATCCCTTTCCTTTTCTCCCCTCCCTCCTACCTTCCCACAAGGAGGGTCAGTGCTTTCTTTGAAGCCAAATGTGTCTGATATACTCTCTTAGAGTCCAATCTAATGAGAGTAAGGTTTACACAATACTCATCGCCCTCCCTTCTTCCCCTCAATTATATTAGATCTTCTATGTCTCTTTATGAGATTTTGCCTTATTTTACCTCCTATATTTTTACTTTATTTTGCCTCCTTTTCCCCCCTCCCCCCTTTTTCTTTTTCAGTATGGTATCCCTTCCACCTCTAATTTCTTTTCCATTATTATCAAAGAAAAATCAAATTATACTGCCATTCTTTAAAGGATACCTATAGTAGGAATATAGTTCTCAAGAGTTTTCCTTTTTACCTTTTTATGTTTCTCTTGAGTTCTCTATTTGGAGGTCAAATTTTTTGTTCAGATCAGGTCTTTTCATTAGAAATAGGTGAAATTCTCCTGTATCATTGAATGACCATCTTCTTCCCTGGAAGATGATGCTCATTCTAGCTGGATAACTTATTCTTGGCTGTAATCCAAGTTCTTTTGCCTTTCGGAATATCTGGTTCCAGGCCCTTCGATCCTTCAATGTGGAAGCTGACAGATCCTGTGTAATTCTAATGACAGTTCCTCAGTATTTGAACTGTTTCTTTCTAGCTGCTTGCAATATCTTTTCCTTGGTGCGATAGTCCTGAAATTTTGCCACGATATTCCTTGGGGTTTTAATTTTGGGGTCTCTTTCTGGAGGTGATCGGTGAATTCTTTCAATGCCAATTTTGCCTTCTGATTCTAAAACATCAGGGCAATTCTCTTTCATGATTTCCTGGAAGATAGCATCCAGGTTCTTTTTTTCATCGGGTCACTCATGTTTTGTAAATAAAAAGCTTTATAAAAAAAACATATGCCATCAAACTAGCTAGATTGGTCAATAAATAGATAGAGCTCCAGTCCTGAAGTCAGGAAAAATTGAATTCACATGTAGTCTCAGAGGCTTCCTAGTTGTGTGACCTTGAGCAAGTCACTTAATCTATCTGTCTTGGTTTCCTTAAGTGTAAAATGGAGATAATAAGAACATCTACCTCATAGGATTATTTTGAGGATCAAATGAAATATTTGTAAAATACTTGCTACAGTGCCTGGAATGGAGTAAGTGCTTAATAAGTGCTAATTCCCTTCCCTTCTGTCTTCATAACAAAGGCTCCCATTCACTTTACAAGATAAGATGTTTACTCATTACTATTTTTTAGAGAAGTTTAACTAATATGTTTAAATTTAAAACACTTGTCATGATAATGAAACATTTTTCAGAAAGGGGCAGGTACTATGGATGCTGAATGCATCATACACTGACTGATGCAGTCTCTGTGTTTGATAAACTTTTTCTTTGTTACCAAAAACTGGTTGGGGAAGATAGGTATATAGGAAAATGATGGGAGCATAAAGGACAAGTGGCTTCAATAAATGCTTTAAGGAAATAAAAAAAGAATAACACATTTGCCATAATAAGAATGCCCCCCAAAAAAGCTCAGAAATCAGGTCAGCCATCAAACATTTTTCAAGTTTAGCTGAGATAGGAAATACAAGAACAACATCAAGTTTAAATCCAAACTCTGTTGCAAAACACTCTAGGGGAGGATGATGTAAGAAAATGAGGAGGTACATGTGCAAGAATGTTTGTGGCAGCTCTTTTTGTGGTGGCTAGAAACTGGAAACTGAGTAGATGCCCATCAATTGGAGAGTGGCTGAATAAATTATGGTATATGAATGTTATGGAATATTATTGCTCTGTAAGAAACGACCAGCAGGACAATTTCAGAGAGGCCTGGAGAGACTTTGCATGAACTGATGCTGAGTGAGATGAGCAGAACCAGGAGATCGCTGTACACGGCAACAACAGTACTATATGAGGATCAGTTCTAATGGACATGACTCTCTTCAACAATGAAATGCTTCAAACCAATTACAATTGTTCATTGAAGAAGGCCATATACACCTAGAGAGAGGGATGTGAAATGTGGACCACAACATAACATTTTCATGTTCTCTATTGAGGTTTGCTTGCATTGTATTTCCTTTATCGGATTATTCTTTCTTGTAGATACGATTTCTCCTGAACAAAAAAAAAATGATGTGTGGCAATAACTATGCATATATTCGATTTAAGTATTCTAACATAATTATCATGTAGTGGATATCCTGCTATCTAGGGGAGGTGTGGGGAGTAAGGGGGAAAAATTTGTAACAGAAAGCTTTGTAAGGGTTAATATTTAGGAATTACCCATACATATGTTTTGCAAATAAAAAGTATTAATAATAAAAAAAAGAAACTGGAAAAAGAAAAAGAAAAAAAAGAAAATGAGGAGGTTAAAAACTTTAGTAGAATCTAAAGAAAATGGGGCATGAGATCCAATGAAGCTCTCTCATTCCAAGGGCTTTTACTGTCTAGGTAAAACCTCAAAAGGACAAGCATGTCAGTGTTTAATTGAATTCATCAGTGTTTCTCAAACAATTTATTTTTTCATCATCCATGACATTGCATGTCACATTTAGGCATAAGCTAACACCTCAGAACTTACATAGTATTTGGGGAAATGTCAATGCCACTTCCTTAGATATAATCAGTAGAAGTAGGAGCAACAGAACTGGATCAAATACATCCAGAATAAATCCATGTGAGAGACAGCATAATTCTAAAGGAATTCAGGGATCAAGCAATATTCATTTAAAAAGCAAAGAATTACAAAAAATAAAAAAGGCCACAGGAAATATTATTACTCTCCAAAAAACAACTTACATAACATTTCTACTTTCTTTTCTTTCTCTTTAAAATTCTGGTGAGAATTCCCTATATTTGTGCTGGGAAGTATCCTTAATGAAAATATGAGAAAGTAACAGGCAAATTTTCCATGTCCATTTTCCAAAGAAGATTACAATTTTGTAGTTAAATAATTAAGTGAAATGTGTGGGAAAAACAAAATTCTTCTGTATTTATTGTATTATAATTAATTGCACCAAAAAAATTTGACTATAGTACTCTAGCAGAATTCAAATAAGGGTCAAAGTTCATGTGGGGAAAAAAAAAACTAGAGATTTTAGTCAACTTTAGGCTCAGGACAAATCAATTGCATTAAATGATTGACAAAAAAAAATGCAAATATAATCTCAGGCTGCACTAATAGAAACATAATGCCCAGAACAAAGTAGAAAATAGTCCCACTGTACTCTGTCCTAGTGATGATAAAAATGGAATGTTCATCTCTTAGCATTACATATTAGGAAGATTGGTAAATTGAACAAAGTCCATTAAGGGAACAAACTGATAAGGAGTCTAGAAACCATGTTTTTCCTAAAAAAACAAAAAACAAACAAACCTTAAGGTAATGATTTCTTGTTGACTCATTGCAGTTATGTGCAATTATTTGTATCCTATTTGGGGATTACTTAGCAAAGATACTGGAGTAATTTGCCATTTCCTTCTCCAGCTCATGAGGAAATTGAGGCAAGCAGGGTTAAATTTCTTACCCAGGGTCACACAGCTAATAATTGTCTAAGACCAGATTTGATCTCATTAAGATGAGTCTCTATGACTTTAGGCCTGGCACTCTGTCTACTGTACCATCCATAATAATTCAAATATTTGAAGTGATATGTTAAGTAAGAGGGCTTATTCCTGCTCCAGAAGGAAGAACTAAGATTGATAGATGGGCATTGTATGGAGGTTTCAACTCAACATAAGAAGGAATGACTAATAATTAGAGCTGTTACAAAATGAAGTATATTGTATGAGTCAACAAGTATTTATTGAGTGATTACTATATGATGGAGATACAAAGAAAGGCAAAAACAGTCC
Source organism: Myrmecobius fasciatus (assembly GCA_023553655.1). Taxonomy (NCBI): domain Eukaryota; kingdom Metazoa; phylum Chordata; class Mammalia; order Dasyuromorphia; family Myrmecobiidae; genus Myrmecobius; species Myrmecobius fasciatus. The sequence continues at coordinate 67,201 of JAJPUD010005716.1, forward strand.
GACCCCTCAAGAAATTTATTTTTAAAGAAGTAGAGATGAAGGAAAACAATTAGGAATGGGGAGGAAAGCCAATACAAAGACATGTTTACAGGAAGTTGAGTGCCATGTCTGAGGAACAGAAAATAGACCAGCACAGTGGGCTCAAATAGTACAGGGGAGACTGAAGTCCAAGAAAAGAGGAAAAATTGGAAAGAGCTTTAAATGTCTCCAAATTCTGGAGAATTTGAGTATGACATGGTAAAACCCTGTACTCTAGCAAAATCATTTTTGCAGTTAAATAGAAGATGGAATAGTGTGGGAAGAGAGTAATGTGGAATAAAGAGGACCTGCCCCAATATTGACTGTGGATGTGGAGAGAAGAGGGCTTATACATGAGATGTTGTGAAGCAGAAGTGGCAGGATTTGGTAACTCTTTAGAAATGTGGAGTGAATGAGAATGAGTCAAAGGCAACACCAAGGTTTCAAACCTGGAGAATTAAAATGACTGGGGTGTATTTGACAGTAATAAAGCAATTCAGAAGAAAGGCAGGCTCAAGAAGAAAAATAATAACTTCTGCTTCAAATATGTTGAGATGTTGACAGGATATTCAAGATAATAAGCCAGAGGTAGGGAACCTTTTTTCTGCTAAGGGTCATATTTGGACATTTATGGGCCATACAAAATTAACAACTTCTAGAATTCAAGCCATGGAAGGTTGTTGTACCCAGCTTTTAACTCATCATCACCTGTGGTTGCCTTAGCAAATGTTTTCGCAGACTTTGGACAGAATTTTTCCTGTCCCTGCAATAATCAATGAGTTCCCCATGACTATGGATATTTCAAAAGAAACCAGGCAACCATTGGGGGATAATGAGGTTGAAATGGATGATCTTTCAGGTCTCCTGCAATTCTGAGATTCTCTGATTCTCTCAGTGAATTGATAAATTAATTAACAAGCATTTTTTAAGTATACAACGTATAGGCACTATACTTGTCACTAGGAATAAAAATATAAAAAATAAAACAAATTTGATCTGCAAGTTAAATGTCAGTCTATTAAACTATTGACTTCATAAACTGTAGTTCCTAGTTTTGCCATCTTGAGTATGTCACTCAACTTTAATATTCTACTTTTCCCCTTAGTATTATTTAGCAACAACCTCATCCAGTAAATAGAAGTTTTAAAACACTTCATTTTCCCATTAGACAATGTTAAACATTGCCAGTGTTAAACTAATTTTTAACATCAGGAGGAATAGGAAGATATTTTCAAAAGTTTTATTTTTTAGATTAAGGTTTAGGGAGTATGTCCATCTTGTGTGGGTCTATATGTATCTGTCTGTGAATACAACCTAGTAAATTAAGCATTGTGGAGGAAAAAAATTCATTATATTTTGATTTACTACTAAAGTCTGATCCTATGTGCATCTTGAGCATCATTTAGTAACAACATCTATACTCTTATGTCCTGGTCAACCAAATTGAACTGATTTTTCTATCCAAAAGAATTGGTTAGGGCTCATTAAGACAAATAACCCAATTTGGCTATTTATGACATCAGTCACATTCTTGTGAAATATCCCTAAAAAGCTATTTCTTAATAACTAGAAATTATATAGCTCTTTAAAGTTTGTAAAACAACTTATGTGATCTCATTTGATAATTAACTGTTTATATAAAACCATAGGCTCCATTCTTCCCCCTGCTTCTCCTTTATCCTAAAATTTCTCTCTCAACTCTTTCACCACTTAAGGAAAAATAGGTTCATTACTGAATTATTAGTGGAGTACTGAATTCAACTATTCTGAAGAATAATCTAGTTCTATGCCCAAATGGTTATAAAACTGTGCTTACTCTTTGATCCAACAATACCACTACTAGGGTCTGCATCCTAAAAAAAAAATCAAAGGAAAAAGACCTATATATACAAAAATATTTACAACAGCTCTTTTGTGGTAGCAAAGAATTAAAAATTGAAGGTATGCTCAACAGTTGGGGAATAGTTAAACAAATTGTGGCATGTGAATATTAAACATAAGTAAATAATAATTTTTAATTATAAAAAAAGAAATTTGTTTTTCTTTTCCCTCTGATTTGGGGAAGAGAATGAGGAGAGAAAATAGATTTCTGTTAAGTTTGTCTTTTAAGAAGTGGGGGGAAGGTACTACACGTGGGAAATATTGCATGTAATTTCAGAGGGGTTAAAAATTTTATTTTTACTTGCTTACAAGAGTTGTCCCATGAAGTAGAAGTAATATGTAAATATCTGTAATGTAAAAACAAAACCCATCAGTAGAACTTAAAGTTAGAGCTCTAAATATTTTCATGCTTATTTTTTTTATTGCCTTAGGTGACTGAGAAATTATAGCAATGATTCAAGCCTTAATGCCCTTGCTCAATCAAAGCTTAGACCAGTTTGATTGTTTTTGAAGGTAGAGCCTATGTAATGAGTTTTCAGCTATTTGGTGGAACCTATTGTCATGATTTCCAATGAGATTTTAGTAGATATATCACTCATACTATTGTATGTGCCCAATGGAGAAATTATCAGGTCATATTGTATATACACTTTTGTATATTTTGTATATTGTATATACACTTTTATATAATTCTAAAATGTTTTTCAGAAAAGCTGAATCAATTTATAACTTCACTAAGAGTATATTAATGAACTTATTTTCCCACAGAACTTACAACATTAACTAGATAAAAGCAAAAGTGTCCCAGCTCTCGAGAGGTTCATACTGTAACTGACAAAAATAATTCACATAGGAAGACTCAGCTCCTGGGTAGATGGAAACTATTGATCATCCCCAGGGTGCAGTGAGATGGTAGTTGGCAGTGCCTGAAGGTCTGGAGGGGGTGGGCCCCCATGATCTCTTGTGATCATCTCAATCCCTTGCAGGAGATGGATTTTTAAATGGTCATACCATATGATAAATTTAGAAAAGTATGGGAAAACATTAGAGCTACAGAACAAAGAAAGCAGACACCTGCATGATCTTGAACAAGTCACTTTACCTCTGTTTCCTCAACTATATTATGGAGATAATAATAACTCCTAGAGTGGTTGTGACAATCAAATGAGATAATATTTGTAAGCACTTAGCCCAGTGCCTGGCACATGGTTGGAGCTATAAAAATGCTAGCTGATGTTTGTTGTTGTTGTCATCATATTAAAGATATCTAACCTCCTACTACACCATCAATGATAATTATATGACTGTAATGGAAGGTATAATGGAAAGAACATTCATTGCATTTGGGTTTAGGTGCCAGTTCTGCTATTACTGCCTAATTGATTTTTATTTCCTATCTCTAAGCCTTTTTTCCTCATCTTCAAAATGAAAGAGCTTTATTTCATTACTCTAGGATGACTTTCAATTCTAAATCCTATAATTTTCTGTACAACTGAGCTAGAAGTCAGTTGCCTTGGGTTCTAGGTCTACTACTAACTACTTGCACAATCTTGAGCTGGTCTCTGACCCTTCTGTGTGTTTATTTCAATGGTAAAATAAAGGATTAGACTCAGATTGTTGGTTGTTTGGGAAGATAGGGAGAGGAGGGAGGGAGAAAAAATTGGAACACAAAGTCTTATGAAAATGATGGTTGAAAATAATCTTGTATTTGTATTTGATAAAACAAAATACTATTCAGAGAAAAAAGTTTAGCTTCAAGTGTTTCAGGTCCTTCTATCTCTAAATTATTTGATTTTTCTCTGCTAACAAAATTTATCAACATCACACAGTTTGCACATTCTCCTTAGGACTGGCCCAGGTGAAGAAAAAAAGACAAATAATCATGTTGGCCCACAGTTAGCTATCTTATAGACTCAGCAAATCCTGAGGAAGACAAGAATAGCATGGGACTCTCATTTGTCAGTGAATGAGTGTGATAGAAGAACTGCCATAGGGTAGAGGTATTAAACTTGATCTGCTTAGCCTAAAAGGAGGAAGGAGGAACAGTGGGTAGAGAGTGCAGGAACTGAAAAGGACATAGCTTTCTTTCATAAAATAGAAAAAATGGTAAATGGGATTGTTTGGCTTCATGAGAAGCATATGTTTTGATCAATAAGAACATTCTATGGATCTTAACTTGAGGAATTTTTTTTGGAAGGAGATCATGCAATAAGAATAGTCTATAAATACTGAACTAGACCTGAAATTTTTACTTAATTTTCTCTGCAATTGACTCATAGTGATTTGTATGAAGGAGAAAGACATGATAATAATAATACATTTATGTAGTAGTTCAAAGAGTCAAATACAACTGAACAAGAACAAAATCAAAGTTTTCTCACTAAAGTCTTGTGAAATAAGTGGTGATGAAACAGAAGATCAAAGACGTTGAGGGACTGATTAAGCTGGGATTTAAAAGCAGGATTCAAACTCAGATGTGGTTTCCAAGTCTAGTACTCTCTATCACAAGTAGAAAGACTCCATGGTATATTACAGGAAAAAATTAAGCCAGATGGAGGTCTTTGTGCTCTGAATCCCTACTTAATTTGTGCTGGATCCGTTTCAGATCCATGTTCTTCACAATGGGATGGTTCTACTGAAGGAAGGAAATCAACTGTAGTCCAGAGTGATTTGAGAAGATCTTGCGTAGTCTAAAGGGTTCCCAGACAAAGTTTTGGTCCTGGAGCCAGTTTCAGATCAAATCTACCACTGGTGAGAGAGAAATGGACCTTGCTTGTGGACCTTGTAGACACACAATAGGCATCTACTCTTCCCCTAGAGAAGACCCAATCCCAGAATTTGACTGAAGAACCTGTCTAGTATACCTGGGAACTTTTAAACCATAGCAGGGGAGAAATGAGGATTGATCTAAAATTCCTAGTAGCCACTTCTCTCAACTCTGATCCTATACCTCTAGTGCTGATATGGAACTAGACATGGCTTGATGGACTGGTAAGAGCTATAAGATTAGGAATGGTGGGTGGGTATAAATTAAAAAAAAGAGAGGAGACAAAAAATCGGACACCCTTTACTTCATTTTCTTTTATTTCAGAATTCTAGGTATGATGAAATGAGGGCACAGCACCTTTTTTTGTTTCAATTTTTCAACAAAATGGGCATAATAGAACTTGTTGCATACTTCACCAGGAAGTTTTGTGTCCTATGTTTATTTACATATCAAAAGATCTTCAGCTACTTTTTCTAAATATCTGTTGTTGAGGTAGTGTAGCATTTATTTTCTCTTTTGCTAAGCCTGTATAATTTTCAGTAGGATAGAGCTAATTCAAACAATTTCCTTATTTTGGATTTTAAAGAAAATATTAAAAAATAAAAGCCCTGGGGCAGCTAGGTGGCGTAGTGGATAGAGCACCAGCCCTGAAGTCAGGAGGACCTGGGTTCAAATCTAGTCTCAGACACTTAACATTCCCTAGCTGTGTGACCCGGGCAAGTCACTTAACCCCATTTGCCTCAGCAAAAAGCAAAAAAAAAAATAAATAAATAAATAAATAAATATAAAAGCCCTCCAAGTTAACAATCCTGCAAGCACAAACCTGACACAGGCTGGCTGGAGTCATGGCAACTACACATTGGCAGCTACACAATGACAGGGAAGGTTAAAGCATTGGAGCAGTATGATCTATTTACCTACAGGAAATGTGAAAAATTCCCTGCCCTTTCATCTTCAAATTACCAGGGTTGGGGTGGAGGATGGAGGGTAAGGAAGAAGAAAGAGAGGGAAGAAAACAATTCTATCTTCAGTCATTATCCCTTTGGAAAAACATCCCTTTATTCAACCAAACATGGTATGAAAGCTTCATGTTTTATAATTATATTGAATAACTCAAGGATTTCACAGAATTTTACCAAAGTTATCTTAGCAGTACTTAGACTATTCCTGAAAGTTAAATGCTACTGCATCTATTTTATGGAGAAAGGAAAGAAGTCGTTTTTGGTTTTTTTTTTTTTTTCATAACTTCTTCAGCAGAGGATTGAATACAAAATGAGAAGCTTGGTCTAGATGGCTCAACTTAAATCAATTCAATTCATTTCAATTCAATTTTTAAAAAAGCATTTTAAAAGCATCTATTTATATAGACCACTATGCTAGGCAATAGAGGAAATGTAAAATTTAAATAAAGTGAGGGTCCTGCCCTCATAAAGTTTAGGTTAGTTGAGGGATGAAATACATACTCAGATAACACTTTAATCAACTAAAAGCTCAGTATGAGTCAACACAATTGTGATAGTTGAGCTAATGCTATCTTAGATTGAATTAAGAGATGCAAGGTTATGCAGAAACAAGAAATTCCACTGTACTCTGACCTAGTTTGACACCATTTGGACACCTGTATCAGTTCTGAGTGTTTTTAGTCCAGAGAATGATTTGTTATTATTATTACATTTCGATGGTGTTTTTAAATTTTTGAAAGTGCCTTGTAAATATTCTTATTTTATCCTCACAACAACCCTAAAAGGTAGGTGATGTTATTATTCTCATACAAAAAAAAAGATGAAGAAACTAATACAGTTAGAGGTAAAATGACTTGGTAAAATTTCACATAGCTAGTAAGGGACTATAGCTACATTTGAACTCAGATCTGCTTGACTCCAGTTTCAGCCCTCAGGGAAGAGAGGTAGCTAGGAATATTATTCTGGAAATAAGTCTAGTCTGGGCTGCCATTACAGCCTTTCCTATCCTACATAAATCATCCAGCTCTGGGACAGCCTAATAATTGACCTAGAGCAGAGAAACATTTTACATAGGAAACCTCACCCAGACTGCACTGAGCTCAGGTCAAATTCCCTCAGTCAATCAGCCAATGAGAATTTATTAAGTAATTACTATGTGGTATGTGATAGGTAGCAAAGTGGATAGAGTGCCAAACCTAGACTCAGGAAGACTTATCTTTCTGAGTTCAAATCTGACCTCAGACACTTGCTAGTTGTGTGACCCTGGGTGAGTCACTTAACCCTGTTTGCCTCTATTATCCTATCTGTAAAATGAACTGGAGAAGAAAGTGGAAAAACACTCCAGTATATATTCCAAGAACACCCCAAATGGGGTCATGAAGAGTCAGAAATGACTGACCAACAAATATAACACAGTCTATACTGGTGATACAAAAATGAAAAAGGTTTTTGCCCTGGAGAAGGGCTTCTTAAATTTTCTCCTTTTCTGACTCTTGTTCACCCAAGAAATTTTTATGAGACCCCAAGTATATAAGCATATAAAAATATGTATTCAAATCAAACATTTACTGATAATAAACCATAATTTTGGGATATTTTATTCTGGGGAAAATAATCAAGTATTAGTAGATAAAAGTAATAGAGAGCTAATATATATTTGTATTATAATTATGAGATTCATAATTATGTTTTAGCAATATCACTTAATTATATAGGGGAAGGAAAAGACTAGGAGGCAAGGAAACCAATTAAAAGGCTATTAATCAGATGATATATAGTAAAAGCCTGGACGATAGTTGTGATCTTATGAAAAAAAGGGGGAAACAGATGCAGAGATTTTTGTGGAGGAAGAATTGATAAGACTTGGAAACTGCTTGGAGAGATGGGCTGAAGGAGAATGACAAGCCAAGGATGATTCCAGTTTTGAGAACATGGATGACTGGAAAGATAGTGGTACACTCAGAAGAAATGAAAAGATTAAGATGAGAGCTGGATTTGAAGAAAAGATAATGAATTTTGTTTTGGAAATCTGAAATATGAGATGCCTATAGGATATCCAGCTGTTAATAGAGGCTAGAGTTCAGTAGGGCTAGATATATAAATCTAGTAGTCATCGGCATAGAGATGAAAATTATATATATATATATATGAGGTTTATGTTATCACCAAGAAATAATGTAGAAATAAAGAAAAAGAAAAAAAAATCAGAACCTATAGGGTACCCTATAGGAAGTGGGGAAGGGTATGAATGATCCTTGGTCTAGACCAAAGTTTCTTAAACTATGGATCACAACCCCATATAAAGTCATGTAACTGAATAAAATTATGGGGGTCACAAAATTATGATTTATTATCAGTAAATGTTTGATTTGTTTACCTAATTTATATACTTATATACCCAAAGACGGGTAAAAAAAAAATTTGGGTGAAAAGGAGTTGTGACTGGGAAAAGTTTAAGAAGCCCTGATCTAGAGTCCCTATTTAAACACAATCCTCACCTGCTAGGATAGGTTGTCCAGTTTGAATAGAAGTCAAGAATTGGGTGGAACAAACTTTTAGAATTGGCTTCTACAAATTAGTTCTATCCTAGAATCAGAGCTGTCTAGTAAGGCAGCAGCAGTTACTTAAAAATATCTAGACTAAATTCTGTCCATCTAAGTATATTCTTTAATAAAGCCTTTGAAAGCAAATTAACCTTGAGTATTCCATACATCAGGTCATTAATTCAGATCAAAATTGACATGGTAGCTGTCTTCAAGGATATGAAGGAGTGTCATGTAGCAGTAGCAGAAATATACGTTCTGCTGCTCTTCAGCACAGCCAGGAAGAATGGGAGAAGGAGATTCCAAAGAACCAAATTTAAGTTCAGGAAAAGTTTTGTAACAAATCAAACCATCCAGAAGTGACATGAGCTGCCTTAGAATGTGATGGAGTTACGGTCACATGATGGTCTCAACAAAGGCTGGGTGATTCTTGACAGAAATGATTTAGAGGAGATTTCTGTTCAGCTCTGGGTTGGGATAATGACCTCTGAAGTCTTTCACGACTCTGAAACTGTGAATTATACAATAAAATATTAAGTGTATAGACTAGATACCAAAAATGGGACTGTATGAGGTGGTCCCCAAGAGAGTCTCCAGGATTCCTTCTAGCTTTAATATGCTAAGTTTATGAGATTAGAATGGAACCAGGGAATCCCACTTTCTAATCAAAGCTTCTTAAACCATGAATCATGACTCCACAGGGGGGTCACATAACTGAATGTGATGCTCCCCAAATTATGGTTTTTTATCAATAAATGTTTGATTTATATACCTATTTTTATATATCTGTATACTTGGGGTCTCAAAAATTTCTTGAATGAAAAGAAGTCACAAGAGGAAAAAATTGAAGAAGCCCCTGTTCTAATCTATTCTTAATGCTGCCTTCCCAACTGCCAAATGTATTGAGTAGCTGAAAATAACTAAGATTCCCACAGCAGCATTAGATTAACTATTGAATAGAGATAGATTATTGCTAAACTTATGCAGCACTCTATATACATAGCATAGTGTGTAGGACCTTTGAATTTTATTCCCAATTAAATTCTTACCTTCTACAGAAAGTTTTTCCCAACCCCTCTTATTTCCAGTGCCTTCCTCTTTTTAATTATTTTCCATTTATCCTCTAGATTTCTTACTTTGCATATATTTGTTTGCAAGTTGTATCCTCCTAGATTGCAAACTCCTTGAGAGCAGGGAATGACTTTTGCCTCTTGTTGTATCTCCAGCACTTTGCAAAGTGCCTGACATATAGTAGATATTTACCAAATGTTTGCTGATTAACTGATGCTTGGGCTCACTGCAGTGTGGTAACATCATCAGGTGAAGACTAATTGGTGGTAAGTGCCCTATTGAGATAGTGGGGGTGGGGAAGTAAAAAAATGGGGCTACCACAGTCATAAGAGATGAAAAAAAAACAGGGTAAAATGACAGAAACAGTACATCTAGAAATGGGAGAGGCAAGCATGAGTTTGGGTGGGACACAGTGAAAAGATCACAAGATTCATCATTCAAAAAATACTGGTTGGGTAATTCCTGAGCAAGAAGCACAGAAGCCAGCTTATAGATGGAATGAGACAAGCATGGCTGCTGGAGCCCAGAGACACCAAGGAAAATGAGGAGTTGAGACAGAATACTAATTATCTTAGAGCTGTCAAATTTATTCTATATATTCTAACCTGCCTCCCCCAAGAAGCAGCAGATCTTCATGTTGACCAAGAAAAGATGGAGAGAAGAGGAGATAGACTGGTAGTTTCATTACCTTGATCACCTCAGAGCAAAGACAAAATTGACTCACCTCTCATAAGTTTTCTTATGGCAATTTATTATGGTTATAATAAATATATATTTTGGCTAGAGTATATTAATTACAATATAATATTACTAATATATTAATTAATTTATTAACATTTAATCATGTGTTATAATGTGCTATAATTAATATATTTGTTAATCTATGATTTATTATTATGCCTTGAGGTCATTAGCTATGTAAATCATGATGAGACCTCTCTCCAATCCTTTCTGTTTTAGCACACCATATTATAATATATATGTAATTGATTATTAATTATGTATAATGTAATATCATAACACATTATATAGCTATTATATATTATTTATTATGGAATTGATATATTTATTGCCAAGATCACTAGTTGACCTTCTGCAACTAAATGACCAGTACTTAGCTCAAGAGTTCTGGGAATAGTAGCAATTCTGTAAGACCACTAGTCTTACTTCCTGCTCAGTCCTTGCAGTAATGATCAGAGGGAGTAATCCTGGAAGAGAGGAGATCCACCATTCCCACTATCACCCATATTGAGTACCTCTGGAGGATCAGATAAGCAAGACACTTTGGGAAAGAGAGAAACAGAAAGCTGCATGTTGCCAGCCTGGGCAAAGCATTTCAATTACCACTTCCCTTCAGACCCTGTCAAGAGACAATCCAGGGCCCCAACCCAAGTGCTCCAGGATTAGCAGCATTACCCTGCTTCCTTTGGCCCTTGATCACCTGCTTTGCTTCCAGCCTGGTCCCTGCAACCATTGTCCCCAGAAGCTACCTTTGTGGAAATTCAACCTGGCAATTTTCTCTGAAGATATTAGGGTTTCTACCTTCTCAGTAGCCACAGTTACTAAAAACCTAGAAAAAGAAATTCTTACTACCAAAGTTTTGGGCATTATCAACTAGTTCAAAATCAAAAACCAATATGATTTTGTTAACAGAAATGACATGAAAAAAAACCATTACAATTTGCTTTGTTACTGTCCCCTAAAAATCATGAAATTCTTACTTGCAGCTAAAGCCTCCTGTATATTTCGTCCCATTTCCCATTAAAAAGTGAGATCCTTGAGAAAAGATTTTTACTTTTCTGTTTGTATCCTTAGCACTCATCAGAGTGCTTTGCACATTCTAAGTACTTAATAAATGCTTTTCCATTTATTCATTCATGCATCCTGATCACACCTAGAGAGACATATGAGACAGCATCTATTTGTTTATGGTTGCTGAGAGTGTTTTTACTACTTGATTCTCTTAGTTTATTTACATCTGTAAACTACCTTATAAAGAACAGCAACAATCATATACATACATACATAGCCTCTGGAGCTTATCTCAAACATTTCTGGTAAAACATAGCAATCACAGAATGCACAGCTATAGATGTCAGAGGGAAAACTCTGAAACTGCATTGGGTGTACAAATGTGGAAATTTGGGGTCTCAAAAATTACATATCATTTCATGTATTAAATACTTTTGCTATTGGACTTAATATGTTTCTTATGTGATCTGGTAAAACAGAAAGGATTAGATAGAGGTCCCATCATGAGAGAGGTTGTGTTTTTTTTTTGTTTTTTTTTTTGTTTTGTTTTTGAACTCCAAACAAGCCACAGTGAACCTGGGAAACAGTGAGGAAGGCTACAAAAGATTCCAAAGCACATCATAAATTACAGCCTTTGACTTCAGTCACAAAACTGAGGGTGCACAAACTAGTGGTTACTTATGAGGTAAAAAGAAGCTATAAACCTGCTTTTTCTACTAATTTATTATGTAAATGTAAGGCACTCCTTTGAGTGGCAAAGCTGTCTTTTATTGATTTATTAAAATTGGGAATGATTCTCCTCTCTTGAGCTTCAGAAATACCAAAAGTTTAGTTATGGGGACAAGCAGGGAAAAAAGAGAATATCATTTAGAAAAGAAAAAAGTTGGACCATGTGACCAAGATGAAGACTGGAATTTAGGATAATTGGAAGCATACCTTTTCCCAGGTAAAATTCACCAGCAAAAATTATTTTAAAAAATCTTCTTGTCTTTAAAGGAATCCCTTTTATGGCAAGTCCAAAAATCTTGGTTCCACAAGTTACATTGAAGTAAGAAATAAAAGTTAAATCCTTTGTCATGGATGGCAAATATGTTCAGATCTTTTGCTATACCAAAATTTTATTGTGATGAATATTACTTCCTCAGATTATTTTAGTCCTTATTTCTTTCCCTTCTCTGAATATAGAACTTAGAAGCTCTACCACAAAATTTAGCACTTTTTAAAAATTAAGTACTTTTTATTCTCTATTTTTTCCATGCGTACAATCCCTTAGGGCACATTCACCCAGCATTCCAGGCAAAGGCCTGGAAGCTTAAGATGGACTTGGTTCCAGAAGTAAAACCTGCTAGAGAGGTTTCCCTCCCCTTGTTTGCCCACATTTTGAAGAAGTTGAGTAAATAATTTGAGGACAGAGACACTATCTTATATTTCTATGCATCAGCATTAGGTATTGAAATTACTGAGATTCTAAAGATCCTTCATTTTATGGGATCAGTAGTTCTCTCACTGATACAAATTTTTTTCTCCTTCACATACCTAAGCAGAATGTCATCATGAATTGCTGTGGTTGAGAAAAAAATTAATTACCTGCTGACCATCCTTTTGTTGATAAACCTGCTACATTAGCTAGGCTGAGCCTCAAAGGAAAATCTGTCCTTAAAAACTTTCCAGCAATACCTTCCAGGGTTCGAATTCTATTGGTATAGCTTTCAACAAATAAGGAAAATTTCCAAATTAAGATAGGATGCCAGAGTAACTTTTTTGTAGAGGTAACACATACCAGTCCTCAATAAATAATTACTGATTGCTTGGTTGGTTTGAAAAACATGGAATTTTTTAGTGGACAGAATGGATAGGAATGAGAAATATTTCCTGAAGTAGGAATGCACAGAGAAATATTAGTACTTTTCTTTTCTTTTGCATCATTAGAGATCTACCTCCAGATCAAATACTAATAGACTATTAGATTTAAAACAAGACAGTTTTAGTTCAGCACAATATTTAGCTTTCAAAGAAAACCAATGAGGCTTGGTATATCAGTGAAAAAATTAATAGGGAAAAAAGATCATAAATTAAAAAATGAATGCAGTGGATTGTAACAGAAATAAAGTTAGATTTTTTCATACATAGGTTCTTTGTTACCTCCACTTGGTCTGCCAAGTAAACCATCATTGACATTTGAAATGTACATTTTATCTATATTAGTGATACTCTGAGTTAAGGTCCACTTTGTCTCTCTAGTCCGCAAAAATAAAAAATATATGACATGCTTAGTATCAGAGTTTTCAAGGGTTATTAATGGCTCATTTCAACAGTGACAGATGAATTTACTATAATAAGAAAAAGAAAGACTGTTCTCTTGTTGAATAAATTTATATTCTTCAGTTTTCTGACTCCACAAAAAGTCCTTAATTACCTTAGTACTCATGTTTTATATGAAGAGGGATAATTTGGTTTGGTTTCTTAATCACACTATATTGACCTAAGAGTCAGTTTGTATTTTTTTTTTTGCTTATTTGCTTGTTTTTCATCATTTATATTACCATAACACTATTGCAATTAACTAAAGGGAATATATGTACTTAACATATAAAATAACTCAAATACATAGTTTTTAGATATTATAATATCTCAATTAGCAAAGCCCCTGGAAATAAAGTAACTTTATACCAAATTAGTCTATGTTGAAAAGCAATATTTTAAAATTCTTAATTCATGCAAAATGTAGCCTATATTCACAGTAACATGACAAAAATACTTCAAGAGACTGTCTCTTCCCACTTAAAGGAGACTAAGTGATGGTTTAAAATAGAAGAAAAAATTAGAAAGATTGAGTAAAATACAAACTTATCAGCCATAAGTCTAAATGTTTAATGGATTAAAATCTTCAGTAAAATTAAGAGAATGTAAAAATGGCTATGAAAACCAAAATTGACAATTTATAATACACAAAAACCAAAAAGACTAAATGAAAATAAAGTATTAGAAAAAATGGACCATACTTCAGGCAATTTTGAAACATGGTCCTTGAAATCATTACTTTAGATAAAGCAACCACAGAAACTGGTTATGTAAAGAGAAATAAATAGGTAAATTTCATTATACTCAAAAACATACTCACCAAATGTCAGAATCGAATGTCAGAAATGGCTGAATTGCAGTGATAGTAGCACAATAATTTTAAGAAGCACTAACATTCCTCTCTTAGAGTATAGAATAGAATATAGAAAAAAATTAAAAGATTCTTTGATAGTTACTATATGGGAATATAGATATTATATACATACATAGTTCCAACATTACTTACAAATTGATAATGTTCCAGAATATAAAAATATAAAAAAAAGTAGTGGCATATACCTTTTAAAGCTAACTAAAATAATAACTATTAAAGGCATTAAGAACAATATAGACTTAAATGGAGATTTAATAATAATATCCTAATAAATGAACAAAGGACAAATAGGAAAAGCAATAATTATCCTAAGAAGAATAATTATGAGTCAACATATCAAAATCTGGGGCATGTACCAAAGTAGTCCTCAGAGGAAAAAGAATGTTTTTGAAATATCAACATAAGAAAAACAGAAAAGATTACTTTTTAAAAAATAAAATAAAATCAAACCAAAAATTAATTGGAAACTAAATAATCTAATCCAAAGGAATGAGTGGGTAAAACAACAGATAGACACAATTAATAATTTCATCCAAAAGAATTACAATAATGGGGGCAGCTAGGTGGTGCAGTGGTTAGAGCACCAGCCCTGAAGTCAGGAGGACCTGATTTCAAATCTGGTCTCAGACACTTAACATTCCCTAGCTGTGTGACCCTGGGCAAGTCACTTAACTCCAATTGCCTCAGCAAAAAGCAAAAAAAAAAAGAATTACAATAATGAGACAACATACCAAAATTTATGGGATATATCCAAAATAGTTTATACCTCTAGATTCTTGCATAAAATAGAGAAAGAGAAGATCAATGAATTGGGCATGCAACTAAAAAAAGCTAGAAAAAGAACAAATTTTAAAAACCCCAAGTAAATGCCAAATTTGAAATTCTGAAAATAAAAGGGGAGATTAATAAAACTGAAAGTAAGAAAACTATTGAACTAATAAAAAAACTGAGTTGGTTTTATGAAAAAAACAACAGAATAGATGAAATTTTAGTTAATTTGATTAGAAAAAGGAAAGAAGAAAATAAAATTGCTAGTATCAAAAATGAAAAGGTGAACTTTCCACCAATCAGGAGGAAATTAGTGCAATATTTAGAAGTTTTTTTGCCCAACTGTATAAAAATATGATTGTCTAAAGAAAATGGATAAATACTTACAAAGATATAGATCGCCCAGATTAATAGAGGAGGAAATAAATTACTTAAATAATCCCATTTTAGAAAAAGAAATTGAACAATCTATTAATCAGCTCCCTAAGAAAAAATCTGCAGGGTCAGGTGGATTTAAAAGTGAATTCTACCAAACATTTAAAGAACGATTAATTCCAATATGATGAAAACTATTTGGAAAAATAGTGAAAGAAAGAATGCTGTCAAATTCCTTTTATGACACAGACCCAAACTAGGTAGGGTTAAAGAAGAGAAAGAAAATTATAGACCAACATCCCTAATGAATATTGATGCAAAATCTTAAATGAAATATTAGCAAAGAGATTACAGCAAGTTATCACCAGGATAATACACCACTATCAAGTAGAATTTATACCAGGAATGCAGGGTTGGTTCAATATTAGAAAAACTGTTAACATAATTGACTTATAATAGTCAATAACCAAATTAACAGAAATCAAATGATTACTCAACAGATGCAGAAAAAGCCTTTGATAAAATCCAATACCCATTCTTATTAAAAACACTAGAGAGCATAGGAATAAATGGAGTTTTTCTTAAAATGATGAGTAGCATCTGCTTAAAACCATCAGCAAGTATCATATGTAATGGGGATAAACTGGAAGCATTCCCAATAAGGTCAGGAGTGAAACAAGCCTGCACACTATCATCATTACTATTCAATATTGTGTTAGAAATATTAGCTTTAGCACTAAGAGAAAAAGAAATTAAAGGAACTAGAGTAGGTAATGAGGAAACCAAATTATCACTCTTTGCAAATGGTATGATGGTATACTTAGAGAACCCTAGAGAAACAAGTAATAACCTACTAGAAACAATTCACGACTTTAGCAAAGTTGCAGGATACAAATAAATACACATAAATCTTCAGCATTTCTATATGCTACCAACAAAGTTCAGCATCCAGAGCTACAAAGAGAAATTCCATTTAAAATAGTTGTAGATAATATAAACTGTTGGAGAGTCTACCTGCCAAGACAATGTCATGAACTACAAGAACACAATTACAAGATACTTTCTATACAAGTAAAATCAGATATAAACAATTGGAAGAATATCAAGTGCTCATGACTAGGCCGAACTAATATAATAAAAATGACAATTCTACCTAAATTAATCTACTTATTCAGTGCCATACTAATCAAACTCCTAAGAAATTACTTTGTAGAGCTAGAAAAAATAATTACAAAGTTCATCTGAAAGAACAAAAGGTCAAAAATTTCAAATGAATTAATGGAAAAAATGGCCTATCTGTACCAAACCTAAAACCATATTATAAAGAAGCAGTCATCAAAATCATTTGGTACTGACTAAGAAATAGAGTAGTTGATCAGTGGAACAGTTTAAGTTCACAAGATACAATAGTCAATGATTATAGGAATCTAGTGTTTGATAAACCCAAAGACTTCAGCTTCTGGGATAAGAACTCACTATTTGACAAAAATTGCTAGGAAAATGTGGCTAAGACTAGGCATTGACCAACACCTAACACTGAATTCCAAGATAAGATCAAAATGGGTTCATGATTTAGACATAAAGAGTGATATTATAAACAAATTAGAAGAACAAAGAATAGTCTACCTCTCAGATCTGTGGAGAAGGAAGGAATTTGTGACCAAAGAAGAATTAGAGTACATTATGAAATGCAAAATGGATAATTTTAATTATATTAAGTTAAAAAAATTAAAAATTTTGCATAAACAAAACCAATACAGACAAAATTAAAAGGGAAGCAGAAAACTGGGAAAAATTTTTTACATCCAATGGTTCTGATAATAGCCTCATTTCTAAAATATATAATTGACTAAAATTTATAGGAATGCAAGCCATTCTCCAATTGATAAATGGTTAAAGATATGAACAATTTTCCTATAAAGAAATGAAAACCATGTCTAGTTATATGAACAACTGCTCTAAATCACTATTGATCACAGAAATGCAAATCAAGATAATTCTGAGGTACCACTGCACACATCTCAGACTGGTTAAGATGACAGGAAAAGATAATGATAAATATTGGAGGGAATGTGGAAAAACTGGGATGCTAATATAATTAATTGTTGGTGGAGCTGTGAACTGATCCAACCATTCTGTAGATCAATACAGAATTATGCCCAAAGAGCTACCAAGCTGTACAAACCCTTTGATCCAGCAGTGTCTCTACTGGGTCTGTCTCCCAAAGAAATTATAAAAAAAAAAGAAAGAAAAGGACCCACATGTACAAAAATGTTTGTAGCAATCCATTTTGTAGTGGTAAGAAACTGGAAACTGAGTGGATGCTTATCAGTTGGAGAATGGTTGAATAAGTTATGGTATATGAATGTTATGGAATATTATTGTTCTATAAGAAACAATCAGAAGGACGATTTCAGAGAGGCCTGGAGAGACTTACATGAACTGATGCTAAGTGAAGTGAGTAGAACCAAAAAAAACATTGTATACAGCAACAATAAAATTATGTGATGACCAACTGGCTCTTTTAAACAATGAGGTGATTCAGGCCAATTCCAATAGACTTACGGAGAGAACCATCCACACAAAGAGAGAGAGGACTGTGGGGACTGAATATGGATCACAACATAGTATTTTCACCTTTTTGTTGTTTGCTTGTTTTTTGTTTTCTTTTTCACTTTTTCCTTTTTTGATCTGATTTTTCTTGTGCAGCATGATAAATGTGAAAATATGTATTGAAGAATTGCCCATGTTTAACATATATTGTTAACTTGCTCTTTAGGGGAGGAGGCGGAGGAAAGGAGGGAAGAAAAAAATTGAAACAAGGTTTTATAAGAGTGAATGTTGAAAATTAACTTTGCATATATTTTGAAAATAAAAATCTGTTATTTAAAAAAAACTTTTAAGATCAACAAATTAACACTCTCAAAATAAATATGAAAGAAGACTTTTTTAATTCAAGAATGAAATAAAAATAAAAAATTAAGACAATTAAAGTGATTTTTTCAGAACTAGCCCACTCAATAAATCATTATCCAACTTGGAGGGGGAGAAAATCTAATTTCCAAGAGAAAACATTTTAAATACATTTAGCATACTACAGCAATATATTCAAAAATATTCATTATGAACAAATTGGATTTATAAAAGGAATGAACAGATTGTTCAACATTTCAAAACAATTAGCATAACTAACCATATAAATAATAATAGCTAGGGGGAAAAACACATAATCCATCAGCAGATGTGGGGGAAATTTTTCAACAAAATAAGACACTCATTGTGAAGAGTAACCTATACCTGCAGAACAAGTGTTCTTCACGTAAACCATCATCCAGGGAGCCAGAAGAGTGTCTTGTTGGATGATAAGTGGCAGCACAGTACAATAGAAAGATCACTGGCTCTGAAATAAAATTGTCTGGGTTCAAATCCTACCTTTTATGTATACTATCTGTATGACCTTATGAAAGTCATTAACCTCCTATGCCTTAGTTTTCTTATCTGTAAAATGGGAAAGATGCTTCACTCCCTCTAAATCTATTTTTTCATGTGTACCTTGATTTCTAGTCCCTTCATATTTCATTATTTCCCAGGCAATTCAGCTCTGATGATGCTTGGCTTTTCTCCCTTCCCAATCTTGGACCTATCAATAAACTATTCCGCTATACATTCTTTTCTAAGGTCAAATCCCTTGCCTCCTTATCCTAACATCTTATTCCTTTCCAAATCCCAGGCCTGGATTCCCCTACCATTTGTCTTCTCTGTTCCTACACACATGCAATTGGTGATCCTGTAGGAAGTCACATAACCATGATGACTGACAAGGTCCAGTATAAATTTATATTTTTCTAATCTTAATGATTGTATAGCAGTTGCTGAACTGCATTGGGTAGAGGGAATTTCCTCACTGAGAACACACACACACACACACACACACACACACACACACGTACATACACACCATACCACACCACACCATACCAGTGAAATCACAGGTCTGGATATATCCCCTCATTCTACCCCTTCCAAAAAAATTACCTTTTGACTGGTTTCTTCTTTATTTTTCTCTAATTGTTTATCATACTACCCACAAAGGGTGTTCCAAACATGTTCTTTTCTCAAGCTTCCTACTTTTCCTTTTCCTTTTCCATTTTTCCCCACCTCAGATTTTATTGAGAAAATAGAAGCAATTTACAACAAAGTCCCTCTTTCCCCCCTTTTTTACATCTCAAAACCCCTTGGCATCATCTCCCTTCTGCATTCTCCCCTTTACTCCAATCTTTGATTAAAATGTACTTCTCGACAATTCCATAGCTTATATCTTTGATCCCATCCTTCCTTTCCTCCTACTATACTTACAATTATGCACCCCTCTCTCTTTCTCCCCCCTCTCTCTTCTCTCTCACTCTTCTTCTCTCTTTTTCTCTAAAAGAAATGAGCATATTAAAGAAGAGGAAAAGAAATGAAATAAATAGAATAAATAATTGGGACGTGAGTTAACAGTTTGGCAAAAACTGTAATAAAACCTTAGGTGAGTAGCAAATTTCCTGAAATTTAGAATAGACCAAATTGAAGTCAATAACTCCATGAAATATAAAAAAGTGCTAAAACAAAGTAAAAAAAAACTAAAAAAAAAATTTAGAATAGCAAAAATAATTGACCAGTGAAACAGATTAAGGAGAAAAAAAACTAAGAATCATTATACCATTTGAAAACCATGATTTAAAAAAAAGATTCTAATTATGGAATATTATTGTTCTGTAGGAAACGACCAGCAGGATGATTTCAGAGAGGCCTGGAGAGACTTACATGATAAGTGAAATGAGCAGAACCAGGAGATCATTATACATGGCAATAAGACTATATAATAATCAATTCTGATGGACATGGCCCTCTTCAACAATGAAATGTTTCAAACCACTTCCATTTCTTCACTGAAGAAAGCCATGTACACCCAGAGAGAAGGATGTGAAATGTGGACCACAGCATAACATTTTCATGCTCTCGATTGATGTTTGCTTGCATTGTGTTTCCTTTATCTGATTTTTCTTTCTTGTAGATATGATTTTTCTTGCACAACAATAAGTGTGAAAATATGTATACATATATTCGATTTGTCAAGTATTTTAACATAATTAACATGTAGTAAACTTCCTGCCATCTAGGGGAGTGGAGGGGACTGGGGGTAAAATTTGTAACGGAAAGCTTTGTGAAGATCAATGCTGAGGAACTACCCATACATATGTTATGCAAAAAAAAATTTACCCCCCCCAGAAAAAGATTCTAGACAACAATTTTTTTCTTTTTATTAAAGCTTTTTATTTTCAAAACATATGCATAATTTTCAACATTGACCCTTGCAAAATCTTGTATTCCAAATTTCCCTCCCTTCCCTCCACTCCCTCCTCTAGATGTCAAATAATTCAATATATGTTAAACATGTGCAATTCTTCTATACATATTTCTACAATTATCATGCCACACAAGAAAAATCAGATGAAAATTGAAAAAAATGAGAAAGAAAACAAAATGCAAGCAAACAGCAAAAAGAGTGAAAATATTATGTTATGATTCACACAGTTCCCACAGTTCTCTCTCTCTCTCTCTGAGTGTAGATGACTCAATTCATCACAAAATCATTGAAACTAGTCTGAATCATCTCCTTGTTGAAAAAAAAGCCACATTCATCAGAATTGATCACCATATAATCTTGTTGTTGCCATGTATAATGATCTCCTGGTTCTGCTCACTTTACTTAACATCAGTTCATGTAATAGACAACCCATTTTAAGGAATTTTAAAAACAACTGCCCAAATCTTTTAGGATAAGAGGGCAAAGTAGAAAATAGAATCTACCAGTCACTTCCTGAAGAAAATCCAAAAATAAAAACTCCTAGGAACATTATAGCCAAAATTCAGATCTTCTCGATTCAAGGAAAAATACTGAAAGCAGCCAAAAAGAAAATTCATGTACCTAGGAATCATAGTATCACACCCAAATTCACAAGCACCTCTCTAAAGTAGTGGAAGCCTTGGAATACAGTACTCAAGGAAGCAAAGAATATAAGCTTACAATGAAAAATAGCTTACCCAGTAAACTTGAGCATCCTCCCATTAGAGAAAAAATGAAATAAAGAACTTCCAATAATATCTGATGAAAATACTAGAGCTATGCAGATTCTTTGAAGTTCAAACATAGGAGTTAAAAGAATCATAAGAAGGGAAAAATGAATAATCATAAAGAATTAAACAAGGATAAATTGCCCTGTTTTATTGTTTTATTCTTAGTGCAGATAGGTGTGAGTGCTGGTACCGGGGTCAAATCCAGGCTCAGACACTTGCTAGCTGTGTGACCCTGGACAAATGACTTAACACTGTTTGCCTCAGTTTCCTCATCTATAAAAGGATCTAGAGAAGGAAATGGCGGGAGCCAAGATGGCGGAGTGAAGCCAGGAAGCTGCTCAAGCTCTCTTAGTTTTTCTCAAAAACCACCTGAAACCAAGCCTCTGAAAAGTCTGACGGAATGACACCCCTCTCCAGCTCAAGATAGATTGGGAAAACTTCAAGAAAGGTCAATCTTACTGGGATGAAAAGAATGTTCAGCCCAGGTCAGACAGGCACTGGGAAAGCCAGTGAGAGGGTCTTAATCACAGCAGATCAGACACTAAGACCCTCAGTCCTGGCTCAGTAGAGGAACAGATCAGTGGGGCAGCCTCCAGTCCCAGAGCAGAAGGCAAACTCTGAGAAATCAGGCTGTTTACTGCACAGAGCAGGCAAAGCTACCCTCTACAAACACAAGGGGTCCTTGTGCTCAAAGCCAAGGGTCAGAACTGCTCAGGAAGCTTGGAGCAATGCCCCCTGTACCCAGGAGCAGCGCTCAATATCAAAAAATAAAAAAAGAGGAAATGCAAAAGAAAATGAAAGAAAATGAGCAAGAAACAGAAAAGAACCGTGACCATAGAAAGCTTCTATGGTGATGAGGATAGAAGGTCCACAGTAGAAATCTCAAAGAGTGAGACAAATTGGTCTCAAGGCCAAAGAGGCTTCTTGAAAGTGCTCATAAAAGACCTTAAAAGGTGAATAAGAGAGGTAGAAGAAAAAATGAGAAAGGAAATGAGAGGTATGCAAGAGAGTCAGCAGCTTGTAAAAGAAAAAATTTGTCTGAAGAAAACAACTCCTTAAACACTAGAATTAACCAAATGGAAAAAGATATAAAGAAGCTAACTGAAGAAAATCATACATTAAAAACTAGAACATTAGCAATGAGATTACAGAAAGTCATCCCCAGGATAATACACTATGACCAAGTAGGATTTATACCAGGAATGCAGGCCTGGTTCAATATCAGGAAAACTATCAGCATAATCAATTATATTAATAACCAAACTAACAAAAACCATATGATTATCTCAATAGATGCAGAAAAAGCATTTGATAAAATCCAACACCCATTCCTATTAAAAACACTAGAGAGTACAGGAATAAATGGGCTTTTCCTTAAAATGATTAGTAGCATCTACTTAAAACCATCAGCAAACATCATATCTAATGGGGACAAACTAGAAACATTCCCAAAAAGATCAGGAGTGAAACAAGGCTGCCCACTGTCACTATTACTATTTAATATTGTATTAGAAATGTTAGCTTTGGCAACAAGGGAAGAAAAAGAGATAAAAGGAATTAGAGTAGGTAATGAGGAAACCAAATTATCACTCTTTGCAGATGACATGATGGTATACTTAGAGAACCCTAGAGACTCAACTAAAAAACTGCTAGAAACAATCCACAACTTAGTAAAGTTGCAGGATTCAAAATAAAGCCACATAAATCATCAGCATTTTTACATATTACCAACAAAGTTCAGCAGCAAGAGATACAAAAAGAAATTCCATTCCAAATAGCAGATGATAGGATAAAATATTTGGGAATCTATCTGCCAAGGAAAAGTCAGAAACTATATGAACTAAATCACAAAACACTTTCCACACAAATAAAATCAGACCTAATCAATTGGAAAAATATTAAGTGCTCATGGGTAGGCAGAGCAAACATAATAAAAATGACAATACTACCCAAACTAATCTACTTATTTAGTGCCATACCAATCAAACTTCCAAGATATTATTTTACAGATCTAGAAAAAATAGTAGCAAAATTCATTTGGAAGAACAAAAGGTCAAGAATCTCAAGGGAATTAATGAAAAAAAGGCAGATGAAGGTGGCCTTGCTGTACCAGATCTAAAACTATATTATAAAGCAGCAGTCATCAAAACCATTTGGTACTGGCTGAGAAATAGAGCAGTCGATCAGTGGAATGGGATAGGTTATCAGGACAATCTAGGCAATAACTTTAACAATTTAGTGTTTGATAAACCCAAAGACCCCAGCTTTTGGGATAAGTACTCACTATTCGGCAAAAACTGCTGGGAAAATTGGAAACTAGTGTGGAAGAAATTAGGGTTTGACCCATACCTAACACCACATACCAAGATAAGATCTAAATGGGCTCATGATCTATATATAGTGATATTGTAAGCGAATTAGAGGAACGTAGTATAGTTTACCTTGCAGACCTGTGGAGAAGGAACACATTTGTGTCCAAAGAAGATCTGGAACTCTTAATTGAACACCAGCTAGATAATTTTGATTATATTAAGTTAAAAAGTTTCTGTACAAACAAAACAAATGCAGACAAGATTAGGAGGGAAGCATCAAATTGGGAAATTATCTTTACATTTAATGGTTCTGATAAAGGCCTCATTTCTAAAATATATAGAGAATTGTCTCATATTTATAATTATTCAAGCCACTCTTCAATAGATAAGTGGTCAAGGGATATGAACAGACAATTTTCAGAAGATGAAATTAAAACCATCTCTAGTCATATGAAAAGTTGCTCCAAATCACTATTGATCAGAGAAATGCAAATTAAGACAACTCTGAGGTACCACTACACACCCGTCAGATTGGCTAAAATGACAGGAAAAGATAATGATGAATGTTGGAGGGGATGTGGGAAAGCTGGGACACTAATACATTGTTGGTGAAACTGTGAACGGATCCAGCCATTCTGGAGAGCAATTTGGAACTACGCTCAAAAAGTTATCAAACTGTGCATACCCTTTGACCCAGCAGTGTTTCTATTGGGCTTATATCCCAAAGAGATCTTAGAGGAGGGAAAGGGCCCCACATGTGCAAGAATGTTTGTGGCAGCCCTTTTTGTAGTGGCTAGCAACTGGAAACTGAATGTATGCCCAACAATTGGAGAGTGGCTGAATAAATTATGGTACATGTATGTTATGGAATATTATTGTTCTGTAAGAAACAACCAGCAGGACGATTTCAGAGAGGCCTGGAGAGACTTACATGAACTGATGCTGAGTGAAACGAGCAGAACCAGGAGATCATTGTACACGGTAACAACAGTATTACATGAGGATCAATTCTGATGGACATGGCTCTCTGCAACAATGAAATGTCTCAAACCAGGTCCAATTGTTCACTGAAGAAAACCATATACACCCAGAGAGAGGGATATGAAATGTGGACCACAATGTAACATTTTCATGCTCTCTATTGAGGTTTGCTTGCATTGTATTTCCTTTTCTGATTTTCTTTTTTTTCTTGTAGATAGGATTTTTCTTGCACAACTTGTCAAGTATTATTACATTATTAACATGTAGTGGACTTCCGGCCATCTAGGGGAGGGGAGGGGACTGGGGGTAAAATTTGTAGCAGAAAGCTTTGTAAAGATCAATGCTGAGGAACTACCCATACATATGTTATACAAATAAAAAGCTTTAATAAAAAAAAAACCTAGGACAGGGCAAACCAATCAAGTATCTTTACTAAGAGAAACAACCAAAAATTGATTATATTCTAATATGAGATGATACATGTATTTCCTCTGAGTCCTAACATCATCAGGGATCATAGAGGGAATTTAATTTGACAGAAGACCTAGAATTAATTGTTATGTCTTGATGATCTTTTTAAAATGGAAATAGAGAGAAAGAGGAAATTATATTTGAGGGAAGGGAAAGAAGAGGACTACAGGTTATAGAACATTATTGCATATAATTAGACTGTGAAAGTAGACATCTATACAAACAAGAGGGTAGGGATTAAGTGACACTTGAATCTTAGTCTCATTTGAATTGGTCAAAGGAGAGAAGAATACAAGCCCACACATAGATGAAAACAAATACATTTTATTCAACAAGGAAATGGGAAAAAGGAGAGAAGGATCTACATCCATTGTTTCAGACAATAAGCATTCTTCATCCACTTGATTGCTTGTATATGGATGGTCAGGGTAATTCTGAATGGTTATGGATCTTATCCATAAGGCTCAACGATCTTCCTGAGCATGGTAAAATGAACACAATGCCATCCAGAAATAGAAGCATCAGGAAGATGTCAGTATCCATAGTAAATCCCTCTTTTTCTCAAATTTTGTGCTCAGTTTCCTTTATGACAACGGGAAAAACTTTGGAAAGCACATGTCATCCTAGTTTATGTTTTTCCTACTGCTAATGATCAGAATGTTGTTGAACAATTTATCTTTCAAATATTTCAAAGAATTGTGAATAATTTTGATGTATTTTAGTCTAGTGAATGCAGAATTATTCTGGGAAGCAGGAAGACTTGTATTAAAGTCATACTCTTGACACATGATCTTGGGCAAGTCACAATTTTTTTCAGGACCCTCAGTATTTTTCTAAGACAAAAATTGCAGACTTATAATAAGACTATAAATATTAATCTTTGTTGGTAGAGGCAGTATTTTGTACTATTATATCAATTTTTTTTATAGTCAACCAAAAAAAAAAAAAAAACTCTTTGGGATCCTGATTTTCTACATCTTTCAAGTCAAGTTACATCGATAAGTATTTACCATGAACCAGGCATTGTACTCATCTGTGAGTCAAGAATATGAGAGAAAAGTCCAATATCGAAAATTGATTTTTGAAAGCCTTCTTATTTCCTGTTAATATAATTATCAAAGATGCTTTCAATATGTGTATATATTTTTCTCATAACAATAAACCCATCAATTAATTTTTAAGTGCTCACTATCTGCCAGATACAGTGATAATAAAAAATCAGAGTAATAGCAGAACTAGTAGTAATAAAAAATAACAATAATAAAAATATAAAAAATAAAGTAATGATAAAAAAAATTAACTCCCCCAATGCTCAACCCATCATCCATATTGTGTAAGGAGAGAGACATAAAAAAATAAAGGAGTATGAACCAAGATAATGAACTGTAGGGTCTCTGTGTTTTGATATGTCTGCATTAGCTATGCAGTCCTAGCAGAATCTTTGAAATTCTGGCCAATTAGTTCTTGGAATAGTTCTGTTTGGATCAGTGCACTGGCCACACAGAATTCCTTCTATGACTCTAAGAAAGAGACAGCACGGCTTATGGAGGTAGCCTGGGACATTATGCAAGAATAGCCAAGTGAGTGGCTACACATTCAAGTTTGTGTACCACAGGAAGGTAAAATATACCAGAAATACCAATACCCCATCTGCTGGAAATGTTTCACTGAAGATAGTGTTAACTATTAAAGCAGGCAAACATATGTGCTCCCAGAGTGGTCTGAAGACATGAATATTTGCATTATGCATCTGGAAGGTGGAGGCCAGTCCCTTTGGAGCATGAGCTGAATTCCTCTGGCAACTTCCAGGGAAGAACTACTGACTCAGTAAACCTTATAAAGAGGCGATTTCTTTTCCTTTCTTCAATGGTCAAGTAATTCTCCTTCCCTTTGTTTCCCATGTATGGCTAAGGAAGAAAAACTGTTCCCCCAACTTGGCAAAAATGGCAAATTGTGAACATATGGCTGCTAAAGCACATACGTGTTTAGGTAAGCTTCCCCTCCTTTTGGCAGGACCCTAAGCATGTAAAAAACTAAGATTTAAATAGTTTTTCCTAGGGCTCTGGTGTGGGGGAATAAAAAGCCAGAAAGTGTAAGGAAAAAAATAATCTGGCACCTCTCTGTGAAACCAGGCTCCCCCCAAAATTGAACCCTATCTGCATGTGAGAGTTCAGAGCTGAAAGGAGCTTCTTGGTGGACAAAGTGGGAGACTTTTTTCCTCTTGGGCCCAGATGCTATAATAGCAGCATTATTTCACTTAGAGGGCCTTATCTAAGATCTAAGAATTGAATTCCAATTGATTGATTCCAATCAATCTCTAGTGATTAATTTTTTTAAAATTCCATTTGGGACATTCTGAGTTTATTTATTTTTGATTGCTTGTTTTTTTGAACTATGCCCACTTGTTTAGAGTGCCATGATTTTGGCACTCCCTTTGGATTTTCCTAAGAATGGGCAGGGGTCCCCCAGGGAAATTTTAGTTGTTTGATGTATTCAAAGGACCCAAAGGAAGATTCTCTGGAGAAATTTTAGGCACACTGGGTATTGCAAGTGGTGACCATATCAGGGAAGAAAAAGAAGCATATTTGAGAAATATTGCAAAGGTGAAATTGACAGACCTTGTCAATAGATTCTGTTCATCAGATGAATAAGTATAAAAGTAAAAGAGAAGAAAGTAGAAAGAAGAAAGTAGAAAGAGACTCAGGGAATACCCACAGTTAACATGCAAGACCTGGATGAAGATCCAGCAAAGAAGATAGGGAAGTGACACTCAGAATGGTAGGAGAAAAAGAAGAGAGAAGTGTCACAAAAATTTTTTAGAAGAAAGTATCAACAAGAGTGACCAACAATGTCAAAGACTGCAGAGAGATCAAGAAAAATGAAAAATCAATGGATTTGGCAGTAAGAGATCTTTGGTTACTTTGGAAAGAGAAGTTTCAGGGAAATGATCATTATCAGAAAGCAGATTATAGAGAGATAAGGAAATAGAGGAGACAGAGGAGGCATCTTAACTGCTTTATCAAGTTCATCCATAATTGGGAAAAAAAAGATGAGACAATAACTATCAGGAATAGAAAAAGTAAAGGTTTTTTGAGGTTAAGGAAGGCATGGACATGTTTACAGATAGTAAGAAAGCAGCCAGAAACCAGAGAGAGATGGAAGATAAGGAAGTGGGAGTAATAGAGAGGAAAATATACTAGAGGATATGAAATGAAATGGGATATATAATAAGAGTTTACCTTGGCAAGAAGATGGGTCACCTCATCATGTGAGGCAGAGACAGTGGCAGAAGTAGAGGAGATAGTGGCAAAAGGCATCTGGGTGATGTGAGATGAGGAAGATGGGAGAAAAAGGAACTAATTTCAGTGAAAGCCTCCATGTTTTTTTTTATAAAATATTAGACAACTTTTTAAATTAAGAGAGTGGGGGCAATGAGGGGGAGTAGCAGAGAAATCATGGGAGGTTTTAAAGGGGACTGAAAAGAAAGAGCCACTGTGGTGATTCGAATAGTGTGTTAATCAGGGAAGTGCAAAAGGATTGCCTGATAGCAATGAAGACCCAGGTGAGTATTTGTAGTGGAACCAGGCATCATGACTTCAAGTTTTGTAATTTTCACCAGTTTCCTAAATAAAGGCAGTGAATAGTGGAAGTGATCCAAGGCTAAGCTTGACTAGGCAAGATTTGTGATAGAATTTTATGAGAAGTGGCTGAGCAGGTGAGATTAAGATAAAGATAATTCTCCCTCTTGAGAAAAAATGATAGGAGGAAAGCAGCTTTCATTCGGAACCCAGATTTGTACATCTAGGCTAGATATTTTTTGAGAGTGAGCTACGATCTGAAGTCTGGACCACTTCTAAACAAAGTAGAATGAGAAATAAGCCATCACAACCAGCAGTCTAGCTGGAGGGGAGGGGAAGCAAGATGCAAGATCTCTGAGCCTGTATGATCTCTCCACCAGTTTTCAAAAGAGGTATAGAGATAGAATTATATCTCTAGTCCACCATTTAAAAATCCATGTCTTTGTTTCTTGGACAGTTTTTCCTCAAGGTTCTCTCTTTAAGTTGCACTTTAAGAATGGAAGTAAGTCCTTTTCACTAATATTCAATGCATCAAGAGTTCCCTCAACTTATCAAGAGTGCCCTTGGGAAATTGAAGGAAGAACATAAATAAATGTTCAAGTTGAAGGAAGGAAGGAAGGAAGGAAGGAAGGAAGGAAGGAAGGAAGGAA
>JAJPUD010005716.1:96634-111179 GCA_023553655.1 Myrmecobius fasciatus
AAGGAAGGAAGGAAGGAAGGAAGGAAGGAAGGAAGGAAGGAAGGAAAGGTCAATGAAAAGGTGGGAACAATTCTGCTTTGATTTTACAATGATGCACGGGGGAGATTATATGGTTCTTAACAGAAACCGAACTCATAATAATTTTTTAAAGTTTTGAGTTAAAAATAGTCCTAAAAGGCTTAATTACTGTAGTCCTAACTAGATCCTGGCAAAGGCCTTTTAAAAGTAAAAGAAGGAAGCCACGCTGAACATGGAGCTGAACCGGCAGGCTAAAGGAGAGATAAAAGATGTGGCCGAGTCTAGACCTGCTGTTGCCCATGGATACAAAATCCCCAAAGGAAAACAAGCCGGTGTCGATTAGCGATGTCTGCCGCGGGAATCCGTGAGAAGAGGAAGGACCCCCTGCTCGCTTTGCCTACCCTGGAGCCGTGTAGAGAGGGCCTGGTTTCCTCTCTCTCTCTTTTTAGATGCGGGGAAGTTCGCGCTTCTCGGCGCTCGATTGGCCGCGTCTGTCCGGTTCACCGTGTTGATGTCCGGGAGGGAGGGAAGATGGCGGCGGTTGCTGCTGGTGGCCTAGTGGGCAAGGGACGGGACATCAGTTTGGCGGCCCTGCAGCGCCACGACCCCTATATCAACCGCATAGTGGACGTGGCCAGCCAGGTGGCCCTATACACTTTCGGCCATCGGGCCAACGAGTGGGTGCGTGAGGCCGCGACGGGGCGGCCGAGGCCGACTCGGGCTGGGGGGAGGGGCTGGCCCTGCGCGGCCCAGACCGGGGCCTGGATCCCTGCTGGGACTGAAGGCCTAAGGCTAGTGGGCGAAGGGGGCGTAGGGAAGGGAGCCAGCTGACGACCTCGACCGGTGGGGCGAGGTGAGCGAGGGCGGGAGGGGGGTAGAGAGAAACCTGGATGGGGGAGGGGTGGCGGACCCTCGCACTGGCAGGATCGGAACCCGGGCCAGAGACTCCTAGAAACAGTTTGATTGCAGCCAAGCGTATACCCTAGCTTTAGACAGACCGAACGCTCCCTGCCAGGTTTTTTAAATTAACTTTTAAAACATTTTAGTGCCAACTGAGGGCATGTCCCCTGTGTGATGTGAGGCTTCTTTGGGGATACAAAGACAAACCACACCGTTTGCAGCTTAGAAGGACGCGCCGGGGAAGGATTCAACTGGGGGAGAAGTTTGGTTTTGGGGATTGTGTCTATTTCTGGCATCAGGAGAAACCAAACTTGTTAGAAGTTTGATGCAGCCAGGAAGCTGACAGGTGGAACCAGACCCGAAGAAAGAGGGCTAGGGCTTGAAATCGGCAAGATCAGGGTGCAAGTGCCAACAAGGGGAACACTTACCAGCGCAAGGACCCTTGGCAAGATGCCTAAACTCTAAACCTTACTTTCCCCAAAAGTGTTAATAGAACGATCAGATGAATTAGCTTAGTACAAGTAAGCCAAGTCCTACGTTATACTAGGTGCTAAGTGACTGAGTCAGAAAGGACTTTAAAGCTTACAGTAGATATTCAATAAATACTTTTTACATTGATGTACTAGGTTACCAGTCAGGTAGGTAAGGGAGATTCTGCTGCTGTGTACTTAACTTAGATTTATTAAAGTTTCACACACTATCTCATGCTTTTGTGGAAAAGGTGTTCCAGGCATGGCCTGATTTTGTTGTCCACTTAGAAAGTCTTTGGTGAAGTGCTTCAGGGATCTGTCCTTGGTTCTGGGTAATTGTTGATATTATGCCAGTGCTCCAGGGATCTGTCCTTGATTTTGTTCTTTAAATTGTTGATCACTGACTTGGATAAAGTTATGGATGATATGTCAGTGCTTCAGGGATCTGTTCTTGGTTTTGTGCTTTAAATTATTGATCACTGAGTTGGATAAAGACATGGATGATATACCAATGCTCCAATGATATGTCCTTGGTCCTGCACTTTAACTTATTGATCACTGATTTGAATAAAGGTTTGGATAATATACCTATGGTCCAAGGATCTTTCCTTCAGTCTGTGCTTTAAATTGTTTATCTCTGACTTAGATAAAGGCAGATTTTCAGGTAACACAAAACTGAGAATTGTACACACTAGATGAGAGTTGGAATTCAAAAAGAACTTGCTCTAGAGCCCAGCTTCTTAAACTGTGGTTTGTGACCCCATCTCATAATCATGTGGGGATTGTGAAATTATGATTTATTATTAATATATGTTTGATTTATGTACCTATTTTCTGTACATATATGCCTGGGGGGGTCACAGGAATTTCTCCAGGGAAGAGAAGTCACAAATGGAAAAAGTTTGAAAAGCCCAGGTCTAGATAATAGAGCTGAATGTAATGAGACAAAATTGAATAGAGATAAATGTGAAGTCTTTCATTTGAATCACAAAAATCACACCTCATAAATTTAAGATGGAGGAGGTGTAACAAGAGAACTATCCAAAATTGCAATGATATTCTGTGTATGTAAGGGAAAGGAGTTGATTCCCTTGATTTGATGTCTTAAAGACTAGATGATCACTTGATGGATAAGATTTAGAAAAATGAACTATTTTATTTATTTCTCTTTAAAATAGTGGCCCAATACAATAAAACAGTGATTAAAGTCATTAAATTCTGAACAGTTGAATAAAGTAAAATGAATCCAAATCAATTGTTTAGGAATCTAACAAATTGGAAAAATTAATTTCTCTTGTCAGTTTCTTTCGTGGATATAGTTGAGAGAAGATTTTTTTTTTCAGTTTTAGTTATGGACTAGGTACCTTTTAATAGAGGTCCCTTTCGATTCTGAGGTTTTATGAAATTCCTCCATCCCTGTCCTCTGACATATAATCAATCCACTTTTGCCTAAGACAGTAGT
This sequence comes from Myrmecobius fasciatus, assembly GCA_023553655.1. Lineage (NCBI taxonomy): Eukaryota > Metazoa > Chordata > Mammalia > Dasyuromorphia > Myrmecobiidae > Myrmecobius > Myrmecobius fasciatus. The sequence goes on from JAJPUD010005716.1 coordinate 99,485, forward strand.
TGTCATCTTCTGAGTCTAAGGTCAGTGCCCTTCCATTATGATGCAAGTATTTCTAGGTAGAAGAGTGAAGGTGGGAATAAAAAGACAGGATAAGACTTAAGAGTGAGAGAAAGTTGGATATTTGAAGTGGAGGAGATATTAATGCTAGGGTGTCTAAATAAGATAACTGGTATGTGTCTTTTCATTTTGGAACTAAATGATTTGGGTGCCAAGTGTTCCTTAAATGGATACACATTTCCTGACATTTGGGGAAAAGAATGAGATTATGTCATTTGTTGAAACACTAAGTTGCATTTTTCAGTTTTTTGAACAAATCACCTTCAAGTAATATGTAATTTATATAGCAAATGGTCATTATTCTCTCCTTTTTTTTTTTTTTTTTAATTTTTTTTGCTGAGGCAGTTGGGGTTAAGTGACTTGCCCAGGGTCACACAGCTAGGAAGTATTAAGTGTCTGAGACCAAATTTGAACTCAGGTCTTCCTGACTTCAGGGCTGGTGCTCTATCCACTGCACCATCTAGCTGCCCCTAAAAGGCCACTCTCTTAAAAGTATTCAAAACCCTTGCAACTAAAAGAAAAATTTAGTTCAGGTGTAAAATGATCTGAGCATATGATCAATGGGAGTACATAACAGTTGTCACTTCTGTCATCAGTTTCTGCCACCATGGAGCCTTTGAACCTTTTGAGTATAAAGCTAGGAAAAATATAGAGAAAATATTTGAGAGATACAGGAGGAAGAAAGTTTGCAGGAAGACAAGTGAAAGGCCAGAGGGACAGTTAGTATTGTATTTAAAATAAATGAGGACTGACCTAACTAAACAAGTTGAGAAAAAAAAGTAGCAATTGGGTAGGAAGTATGAACAAAAAATGAAGTTCCTTTCAAAAAGTAGATGAATGCTTGGACATTGTTATAAACAGAATTTCCCACCTTCCCCATAAAATATAATGTCATAACAGGAATAGGATATTTACGGCAAGATTTGCTCATAGTTGCCAAGAAAGCCTGCATCACGCAAATATCTATGCATCATCGAATGGTATACAGTGATGACTTTCCCCCCCCCCCCCCCAGTTCTGATCATTTTCTCTTTGGAATAGTCCTATTGCTTAGAGGGATAATGTAATCATTCTGATAATGCAATGTCTAAACATTTGAGCAATGACTATTGACATAAGCTGAAATTATATGAAAAGTCTTAGATATTTTTAGTCTTGATATTTGATAAATCTCAGTAGTTTGCAAAACAACACAAATTTTATTATTTTTATTTGGAACTACTTAGTAGTTTAACACAACTTAATTTGTGTAATAAAGTTCAATTTTTTAAAATTAGATGCCTTATTTTAACATGGAATCATAGATTTACTGAAACAAAGATAAACTATTTCTAAATAGTACAGAATTTTGTTTTAAACAAAATATTTTCTTGCCATGAGGTTCATGAATGTTCACTAAACAAGCATTGTCTCCTGTAGATTTGTGTCCTTTGAACCTGAGTTGAATTGCTATTTGCATTTCCAAAAAACTTTAATCTAAGTAACCTACAGTTACCTCTTCAAATCTGTAAAAATTTGAGTTGTGTAAATTAGTTGTTTTCCTCTTTCCATAGAGAAAAAAAAAAACAAAAACACACACAGGTATGTAGTAATAAAATAATTAGTCTTATCCAACCTGGCAAGTCACCCACTTTTGCTACTGAAACAGTTCTGCATTACTCATACTTTATATATATATCAATCCAGTTAAATTCCCAGTTATATTTATAATGTAGAATAACAACATGAGAAAGAGAACGTTGCCAGAAGAACTATAACTTGCATATCCTGACTCTAATTAGAATTTAACTCTTACTATTGTATTACACATAGGAAATATAAAAATGCTTGTCAAATAAGTACAAATTTTTTTAAAATATTTTTTTTCATGAAAAGTAAATGAAGACATTTAAAAATCTTGATTTGCCTACACATATAAAAATCTTGTTTCAGCTTTTTCACAATAAGATATCTAAAGTTAGATATTGTAACAGAGGAAATATTTTTGGCCTGGGAACTGTAGTTCTGACATTTAATTTTACAGGGTCTCATTCTAAACAATTCTATTAGCTATGTAGTTTTAAAATTTACTTTAGATATAGCACCACCACCACCACATTGGCTATATAATAGATAGAAATAATTATTTTTAGGAGAATAACTGGATGACTCAATAGTAGTAGATACTCTTCTAGGGTTATAGAAGAGTCATTGGGGAGGCAGTGTGGTCATTTTAACCAATAATCAATCAATAAACATTAAGTGCCTGCTGTGTTCCATACATGGGACAGCTAGGTGGCACCGTAGTGCACAAAGTGCTGAGTCTAAAGTCTGGAAGACGGTTCCAGAGTTCAAAACTGGCCTCAGATAACTTAGCTGTATGACCCTGGTCAAATCACTTCATCCCTCCCTCAGTTTCCTCATCTGTAAAGTGATCTAGAGAAGGAAATGGCAAACCACTCCAGTGTCTTTGCCAAGAAAACCCCAAATGGGGTCATGAAGAATCTAACAATTGGAAGATGACTGAAAAACAAATTTTCCAGGCACTGTGCTCAGCTCTGGTAAATATATTAGTGGAACAATCACTTGCGAAATGTTATTTTAGTACCCTGAGTTTTATATAATTCCAGAATTTATGTATTTTTGTGTAGGTCCTGAAATACACAATTATTTTATTTTTAGGAAATATTACTATTTTTAAGAGCCATGGAGTTGTCTTCAGAGAAAGATTGAAACTGATATTTCTATTGTTTCTTTAAATTTTTTAACTTGAGAGCTCAGAGCACTTTAAAAACTGCTTTAGAAATATAATCTTATTTTCCAAAATACAATGGTGAAGTAAAGTTAGCATTATAATGTCCAGTTTATAATTATTAATTATAATTAAGGAAAGAACAGGAGCATTGGAATGTTTTATCCAAAATGATATAGTTAAAGTTTAAGGCTGACCTCCTGACCACTCTGATTATGTTTACAGCATGGGAAAAAAAAAAAAAAAGACTACCTGAATGTTTAGTATTTATAAAGTTCTGCTAAATTGCATATTCTGCAGCAACATCTTAAGGTTCCCAAATATGCAACAGTATGTATTTTATACTCATGAAATATTAAAATAAAAATGAATTAGAAGTGTTTGGTAATGTATATACATAATTTGAGAAGTATTGGCTTCTGTTTTCAAGCTCCCTAGAATATCTGTATTTGCTTAAAATTGAGAATTAGGTGAAAATGACTGAAGAGAAATATTGAAATTATTTCAGTAGTGTTAAGAAAAATATTTCAAATGCAACATAAAATATGGTAATGGTTTTATTACTGTTAATACAGCTTTACATTTAAAGGGTGTAGTTCTTCCCAAAAGTACAGAACAGCCAAGTTCCAAATGATAATGGTCATAATATTAATGATGATATATCATAGGGTTATTTTATTTGGATCTGGGGGGACAGGGAACAAGGAGGAAGGTTCTTGAAATGCTAAAAATCTCAAAACAAAAGAGAAAAGATTAGTTGTATGGAAACTTTTAAGCTAATTTGCTATTTCCATACCAAATGGTAATGGATGGTACTGAAAAGCATCTTGATAAACCTGATCTTTGCCATTTCTTTTGCATTGCATATTCTTTATCTATATAGTGGGGACTGTGATGGTTTTGAAGAGGGGAGGAAAAGTGGCTTATATGTATTCACATTATACACAATTATGTGTTTGGAGGACATGATAGGAAATGTGTAAAAAATGTGATGCTGATTTGTCAGCAAGTTTGTAGGCATCTATGAAATGAAAAAAGTTGGGAAACAATCAGAAATGAATTGATTGAATATTACAAGTAAATTGCTTAAATGCTTAAAAATTAAATTGCTTTTGAATTCCAAATTTTAGCTGTTTCCTAATTATGTAAGCAAGTACCTTAGTCTTATGTTTTTATAACACTCTTGTATTAATCATAATGGCAAGTTGTTTGTTTTTTCTTTTAAAACTTATTTTTAAGTTTTTTTGATGATAATTTCATTAACTATCAGTTTTCTGGTTAGTTTCAATATACTATTTGAAATTCAGGCTTTATTGTCTTTGGGGAGGTGAGAAGGATTGAGTGTAACTGAAATAACCCATGAATATTAATTGATTAACTTCCCCACAACATTTTCAGCCACAATTCTAGACCATAGTTTTAGCTTGAGCATTATTTATGTTAAATTTTTAAGGCTCCTTAGTTTAGAACTTATTCTAAACATAAAAAGTATATGCCAGATTGAATGTAGATGTTTAATTTGGGGGGAAGGTTTCATTCAGCTAAAAAATCAAGAAGAGGCACTAGAAGGTTATCAGTTCTCCCAGGGAATAGGATTTGGCAATAAAAAAAAACATACGTTAGAAATAAATGGATAGCAAAAGAAATCCAGTGTAGAGAAGAAGGGGCAATACATTTTTTAATCACCTTTTTCCTAATGAATTCATGGAACAGAATTTCAACAAAAGTTGAATTTTATTTATTTGTTAAAGAGAGCTAATGATCATTTATTTTATGATTGATAAAAGGAAAATTACTGACTCCGTAAATCACCAGTAAAATGATTGTGGTAGGAAATCTGCTTTCCTATGCTTTCTAACAGTAATTATGCCTGTGTTTCTGTTAACTAATATTTGATCCATTACATATTTATCATCCTTGATTTCTTGCTCTCTTGTCACTAGACCTGTTTCTATATTCACAGCTTCCTTCAAGTCAGCCACCTTCTTTCTAATCTCATAGCTACCATCCTGGTTCAAGTTCTTTTTAACTCTTGCTTAGATTATCCCAGTGGAGTCCAAATTGCTATTTCTGTCTCAAGTCTCTTCCTCTTCCAATCCATTTTCTACTCAGTTGCCAAAGTTATTTTCCTGCCTGTATCATTCTGCCCATGTCACTCTCCTATTCAAATTCTAATGACTCCGTATCACCTCTAGAATCATTTGTAAACTTTCTTGACTTTTAAAGCCTTTTACAATTTGCAACTAGTCTATTTTTCCACTTTCTTCAAGAAGCTTTTTCTTGACTCCCCTTCCTCAGCTATTGGCTTCTTTGCCTTCCAAATTATCTTATATCTATTTTGCATATACCTATAAATATGTACATGCTATCTTCTCTGGCTAGACTGCAAGCTCCTCAAAAGCAGAAACTTTCATTTTGGTTTTGTATCCCCAGCTTTTAGTAAGTATCTGCATATAGGAGTTGCTTAATAAATATATTTGTTGGTTAATCTTCATACTAGATATCAGGCCTGCTTATTCTATTTCATAATAAGATTTTAATCTCTAAATACATGACTCTTTGCTTAAATGGAGAGAATATATTTATATTTTGTTGTATGTTTTTTGCAGGAGAAGACTGATGTAGAAGGAACCCTGTTTGTTTACACAAGGTAGGAATAATTATGCTTTTATATAGAAAACTGACAGTATTTAAAGCAGGATTCTTTTAGGCAGAATGATTCCATTTCATATTGTCACCTTTCTGAGAGTCAATTTATTTCAAGAAAGAATGAAAATTTAGTTTGAAGTTGACATGTGGAAGACAAGGAAAAAAATTAAGGTTGATTAAAAAGCTATGTTCATAGAAAATTAAAAATCTATTCAGAATGACTTTAAGTTAAAAAGGGAGAGGAAAGAAATACTTATAAGTATCTATCAGTCTATATAATACAGAACTGACCATCTCCTGGTTCTTTTTTCAATTACTCTTTTTAAGTGTCTTCCTGGCTTTCATCCAGATCATGCCCATTAACTTTGGGTGTTCCCTAAGGGTTTTTTGTTCTGTGCCCTTTTTTCCCCTTCTGTCCTGTTTCACTTGCTGATCTTATTAACTCACGTGGATTTCAATTGTCATCTCTGTGTTGATGATTCCTAGATTTACTTCTTGAGCCTTAATATCTCTCATGACTTCCATCAAGTCTTGCATCTCTCAAATGTCTCTTGGATATCCTGAACTGGACGTGCCATAGCCAGCTTGAATTCAGCATGTCCAAAATTGTACTAATTTTCTTTCCCTCCAGATTTTTCTGTTATCTGTCAGGGTACCCAGATTCAAAGCCCTTAAGGTTACTCTTAGCTCCTCATTCTCTTATATGTTGCCAAGTCCTGTCGTTTTTATCTTTGTACTATCTCTTATATATTCCTCCCCCCCATTTTTTTTTCCTCTCTTGCACTGCTAATATTGTGGTATAGACTCTTATTACCTTGTATCTGTCTTATTGCAGTAGCTTTCTAGTTGGTGTCTGCCCAGTTCTTTCCCTACTCTCTAGTTCATTATCCATTCATCTTTAATTGATCTTTTTAAAGTTAGGTATGATCTGTTACCCTCCTATTTAATAAATATCAATTCCTCCTCACCAAATATAAAATCTGCTTTATGGCATTCAAAGCTCTTTACAATCTGTCTTCCTTTCCAGTACTTCTTACCTTTCCACTATTAATATACCTTACTCTTCCTCATGTACTCTGTAGTCTAGTGACACTGGCATCAATACTATTCCCCATCTAAGATATTGTTTGTCCTGATTTTTTGTATTTCCTTTGGGTTCCTCCTCTTTCCCTCCTCTTCCCCCACGCCTGTCATTTTTTGCTTCCTTATTTCTATCTCCTGGTCTCCCTGGCTTCCCAATTAGTATTTTAATAAGCCTCTTCTGATCCTCTTTCTTACTAATGCCTTCCTTTTGGTGATTATCTCCTATATTCTGTATATATTTTATTTGTACAGAATTGTTTTCATGTTGTAGCTCTTATTAAAATGCAATATTTTGGAAAACAGACTGTGTTTCAACTTTATATCCCCAGTGCTTAGCACAGTGTCTGGGACCTAGAAGATATTAAATAAATGTTTGTTGACTTACTGTTCATAGAGAGCATATGCAATATGAGAAAAATAGCAGTAAAGGTGCCTACAATTTCACAAAAGAAAACATCCAGGGGCAGCTAGGTGGCGCAGTGGTTAGAGCACCAGCCCTGAAGTCAGAAGGACCTCAGTTCAAATCTGGTCTCAGACACTTCCTAGCTGTGTGACCCTGGGCAAGTCAACCCCAATTGCTCAGCAAAAAGCAAGAAAGAAAAAAAGGAAAGAAAAGAAAAGAAAAGAAAAAAGAAAAGATCCAAAGAAGGAGCCTGTAATTAAACTCATAATCTCAGCTATCTTCTGACAGATATACAAATTATGGGCAAAAAAAAGGGGGTAAACTAGAGCTCCTCACGCAAGAAGGACAATTTGACATCATGCATAACGTGTAATATGAAACCCACAATATGGAATGTGGCTCTAGGAGGCTATATGTAATTCTTTTTTTTTTTAATTAAAGGTTTTTATTTGTATAACATATGTATGGGTAGTTCCCCAGCATTGATCTTTACAAAGCTTTCCATTACAACTTTTACCTCCAGTCCCCTCCCCTCCCCTAGATGGCAGGAAGTCCACTACATGCTTATAATGTTGAAATACTTGACAAGTTGTGCAAGAAAAATCCTATCTAAGGATAATTTTTACATTACGTTCTGATAAAGGCCTCATTTCTAAAATATATAGAGAATTGATTCAAATATATAAGAATTCAAGCCATTCTCCAATTGATAAATGGTTAAAAGATATAAACAGACAATTTTCAGATGAAGAAATTGAAACTATTTCTAGTCACATGAAAAGGTGCTCCAAATCACTATTGATTAGAGAAATGCAAATTAAGACAACTCTGAGATACCACCACACACCTGTCAGATTGGCTAAAATGACAGGAAATGATAATGATAACTGTTGGAGGGGATGGGGGAAAACTGGGACACTGATACATTGTTGGTGGAGCTGTGAACGGATCCAACCATTCTGGAGAGCGATTTGTAACTATGCCCAAAAAGTTATCAAACTGCATACCCTTTGACCCAGCAGTGTTTCTACTGGGCCTATATCCCAAAGAGATTTTAAAGGAGGGAAAGGGCCCCACATGTGCAAGAATGTTTGTGGCAGCCCTTTTTGTAGTGGCAAGAAACTGGAAACTGAATGGATGCCCATCAATTGGAGAATGGCTGAATAAATTATGGTATATGAATGTTATGGAATATTATTGCTCTGTAAGAAACGACCAGCAGGACTATTTCAGAGAGGCCTGGAGAGACTTGCATGAACTGATGCTGAGTGAAATCAGTAGAACCAGGAGAACATTATACACAGCAACAAGACTATACGATGATCAATTCTGATGGACATGGTTCTCTTCAACAATGATGTGATTCAAACCAGTTCCTATTGTTCAGCGACGAAGACAGTCATAAACATCCAGAGAGGCCTGTGGGAACTGAGTACGGACACAACACAGCATTTCAACGCTTTCTGTGAATATTTCCATGCATTTTGTTTTCCTTCTTAGGTTGTTTTTTTCCTTCTCTTTCTAGATCTGATGTTTCTTATGCAGTAAAATAACTGTATAGATATGTATACATATATTGTATTTGTCATATAATTTATCATATTTAGCATGTATTAGATTACCTGTCATCTAGGGATGGAGTGGGGGTGGGGAGAAGGAGGGGAAAAGCTTGGAAAAAAAGTTTTTTGCAAAGGGCAATGTAGAAAAATCACTCATATGTTTTGTAAATAAAAAGCTTTTAATTTAAAAAAAATGAATAATAGAGGCCGAAACAGTATTGTCAGGGAAGTATACCAGAAGATAAGTAGTCAGAAAGAAGAAATGATTGAGTTTGGAAAATAATTAACAAGCCTGGAACAGAGATATTATAGAATAGTCGTAAGGATTTTGATCATTTAAATATGTGTTGGACCATGCTTCTTCTCTGCAAAGCAACTTGCCTGGCTTGTTTTAACAATGATTTCATCACTCAATGATAAAGAAACTGATGAACAAAATTCTTTTCTGGAACTGAAGAGTGGAAATGATGGTAACATTGAGGAAACTGTTCTCTGCTAGAATTTTGTGATAGAGAAAAATAGGAATGTTGCACATGGTTGTGTTTGAAGAAAGCAACATTTAAAGAATTCTGTGGAAAAGATAGGTAGAGAATTGATAGACAAAAGGGAATTGAAAAAAAAAAAAATAAGAGCCATTCCCTAGTTGATAAATCAACAAAGGATATTAACAGGTAGTTTTCAGAAGAAATCAAAGCTGTCAGTAGCCACATGAAAAAGTACTCGTTGAAATCTTAATTTTTCAAGGCAGAACAGTACTTATATGCAAAACTTATACTGTGGTAAAGTGAATTTGATGACAGATAATGTTTGAATCACTAGTAACATCAGGCTGCCTTTTATATACATCCCAATCTGTCTTAAGTTAAAATAAGAAGCATAAACTTTATTCTGACACAGATTAACAGTAGATATATTTTCTGAGCTTAAATTATAGTTCCAGCAACATTTTTTCTGATCTTAATATAAGTGTAGAAGGAGAGAGAGTATTCTGGAAAGATGGCAGAATAGATTAGAAAATTTCAAGCTCTCCAGATTTCCAAACAGATCAAATTGCCCCTCAGAGTGAACATAATTGGTGAAAAACAAAGAAGACTTAAGGCAGAACAGGAATCCTAGGACAACCTGAGAAGACCCAAAGAAAGACCCCAGGAAGGGTTTAAGCATTATGAAGTGGAAACAACTCCAGATTAACTTCACAGAAACAGCCAGTGAGGAATCCTGGGTCTACCTGGATTTGACTAGAGCCTCAGCAGGAACCACAGGAACTTTGTCACCCAGACAGCAGAGGAAAATTGGAAATCTGAGTCTGTGAAGACCAAAAGAACTGATTAGGAATGCCAGGCCCAGTTGTGCTGCTGAGACACCACTCTGGGTGAGAAGGAACTAGCACCCGGTGAGTGCAGAGGCAGTGGGGCAGGGACACTGCTGGCTATGGACACTTGCAGGAGAGTGGAGTTCTTAGTCCCAGGTCAGAGAGGAAGGCTGAAGTGAAGCTAGAGGTACCATCACCTTACCCCATGATAACAGGTGCTTACACTAACAGTTCTCATTTTAAAAATAATAATAAAATAACTGGCAAAGAAGAAAGAACCCAACCATAGAAACTTATTGTGGAAATAGAGAAGACTGAGATTCATCTTCAGAGGAGAACCCTGAAGTAAAAAAGTTTTTTTTCTACCCCAAAGAGTAACATTAAATGAGTTACTGCCCAAGAAGAATTTATAGAAGAACTCAAAAAAGACTTTAAAAATCAAGTGAGACTACACACCTCTCAGATTGCCTAAGATGACAGGAAAAGATAATGAATGTTGGAGAGGTTTGGGAAAACTGGGACACTAAATGCATTATTGGTGGAGTTGTGAACTGATTCAACCATTCTGGAGAGCAATTTAGAGCCATCCCTAAAAGGCTATCAAACTGTGCATACCCTTTGACCCAATAGTGTTTCTATTGGGCTTATATCCTAAAGAGATCTTAGAGGAGGGAAAGGGACTCACATGTGCAAGAATGTTTGTGGCAGCCTTTTTTTTAAGTGGCTAGAAACTGGAAACTGAATGGATGCCCATGAATTGGAGAGTGGCTGAATAAATTATGGTATATGAATGTCATGGAATATTATTGTTCTGTAAGAAACGACCAGCAGGATGATTTCAGAGAGGCCTGGAGAAACTTGCATGAACTGATGCCAAGTGAAATCAGCAAAACCCCGAGGTCATTGTACACAGCAACAAGACTATATGATGATCAATTCTGACGGATGTGACTCTTTTCAACAAGGAGATGATTCAAGCCAGTTTCAATGATCTTGTGATGAAGAGAGCCATCTGCACCCAGAGAGAGGTCTGTGGGAACTGAGTATGGACCACAACATAGTATTTTCACTCTTTTTGTTGCTGATTGCTTGCATTTTGTTTTCTTTCTCATTTTTTTTCCTTTTTGTTTTGATTTTTCTTGTGAAATATGATATTTGTGGAAATATGTATAGAAAAATTGCACTTGTTTAACATATATTGAATTATTTACCATCTAGGGGAGAGGGTGGGGGAAAGGGAGGGAAAAAATTTGGAACACGAGGTTTTGCAAGGATGAATGTTCAAAATTATCCATGGACATATTTTTAAAATAAAAGGCTTCAATTTAAAAAAAATCAAGAGAGAGATTGAGGGGGAAAAAAATAAGAACCATCCAAGACAAACGAAGATTATGGAAAAAAAACACTCCACTAACCAACTAGAAAAGTAAAAATAATTCTTTAAAAATTAGAATCAGGCAAAGACCAAGAAATAACAAAACAAAACATAAAGAATGAAAAAGTAGAACAGAATGTGAAACATAAGAAAAACAGAAGATCTGGAAAATGGGTCAAGAAGAAGAAAATATGTAAAAATAATTGGTCTATCTGAAAGCTGTGACCAAAAAAAGAACCTTGATATAATATGCAAGAAATTGTCCTGTAGTGATAGAAGACAAGGGGAAAATAGAAACAGAAAACATCCACCGATCACAACCTCAAAAGAGATCTTTTGTGGGAAACACATAAGAGTATTGTTGCCAAATTTCAAAACCTTTAGATCAAAAAAAAATTTTTTTTTCAGGAAACACAAAAAATTCAGCTATTTTAGAGCTGTATTTAGAACTGTATAGGATTTATCAGCAGCCACAATAAAAGACTGCAGGTCCTGGAATAATGTATGCCGAAAATCAAAAGAATGG
>JAJPUD010005716.1:117052-150395 GCA_023553655.1 Myrmecobius fasciatus
GTGTGTGTGTGTGTGTGTGTGTGTGTGTGTGTGTGTGTGTGTGTGTGTGTGTGTGTGTGTGTGTGTGTGTGTACACACACACACACACACACACTCTTAACCCCATCCCTCCTGTCTTCTCCAGCAGGTTGCCTGTATTACTACCCACACTTCATCTCTAATCTTTAATCTCTCTATCTATTGGCTCTGTCCTTGTTCCCTATAAATAGTCCTTTGTCTCAGCCATTCTTCAGACTCTATTGTTCCTCCATTAGCCATCATCCTATCTCTCCTCACCCCATCTATGTTCTTTGAGGAAGTCATCTATACTTGATGTCTTTGTTTCCTCAGCTCTTTACTGTCTTGTTTCTGACCTTACTATTCAATTGGAAATGCATTTTCCAAAGCTACTAACAATCTATTAATCACCAGATCTAAGGAACTTTTCTCAAATCTTACTGTTCTGCAACATTTAACAACATTGAACATCACCTTCTGTATACTTCTCTCTCCTTTAGGTTTTTCTGACCCTAATTGTTCTTCATCATGACTTTCATTTTCTATACCCCTTGATTGTTTCCTAGATCATCACCCTTACACCAGCTACATTCTCGTACCTTTTCAATCTCTACCTTGGTAAATCAGTTCAGCACTATACAATCTTTGTTTCAGCAAGTTGTCCTTTTTTTTTTTTTTTTTGGTCGAATCAGTTTGCTCAGTCCTGCTCTATGTAGCAACTATTCCAAATCTTTTCTTTCCTTTCCTCTAACCTTCCACATCATTTCCATCCACCCTCTTACCTTAGGATCTTCCTCATACATTACCAAAAAAAAAAAAAAAATATTGGCCCCATATATTGAGGACTCTCATTTCTCTTTTCTGTATCACTGTAACTCAGACATCTCTAACTCTCCACCAGGTAAAACAAACAAGGCAAACACCTTTGCATGAATTGTTGATCTTATCTTATCATAACCTTTCCAGCAAATTGCCTCCATCATTATTCCCCTATTCCCATCATTATTCTATCTTTATTTTATGTACTGGCTCCTTCACTTGTTTTCTACAAACATGCCAATGTGTTCCCCATCCTTGAAAAACCATTATTGATCCAAATATTACACCAGCTATAGCCCTATATATTTTCCTCTTTGTTGTGGCTCAACTTCTTGAGAAAGAAAATCTTTGAGTCATCTTTATTTCCTCTCCTTTTACTCTCTCCTAAGATCTCTTGTGTATAGCTTCTGGCCTCATTGTTCAACTGTATTGATCAATTATATCTTTTTTCTCCAGTTTTCTCTTAATTGTCAGATTAAGAAAGAAGAAAATGACACAAATGTACAAAAATATTTGTAGCTGTTATATATTCAGTATGTCAAAGAATTAGAAACTAAGGAAGTATCTTTCGATTGAGGAATGGCTAAACATATTATGGGATGTGAATGTAATGAATTACTATTGTGCCATAAAACATTATAAAAAGGATTTCATAGAAATCTGGGAAGACTTGTATGAATTGATGCAAAGTATATATAGAGTAAGATGAAAAATATATATGGTAACAAAATTTTATAAAAGTTATTAACTTTGACGATTAGTGTAATGTCATGGTTCTAGAGGATTGGTGATGAAGTATGCTACTCATCTCCTGACAGAAGTAATGAACTCATGGCCTGTATGTGAATCAGTTTTGCTTCACCATGCATTGTTCTCATAAGACTTTTTTTTTTCTTTTGAGAAAGGGGGAAGAAAGGAAGGAAAATGTGTTTAGGTTGAAGAAAAAAATTTAAAATGTTTAAGATATCTTCTAAAGAGAAAACATTTTGCCTTTTTTCAAATACCTGAAGAAATCAAATTCTAGCTCTTATTAGGGAAAAAAAGCTTAATATTTTTTTGCTCTTTGTTGTTTCATTTTGTGATTTCTTTCTCATAATGCAGAATATATAGAGGTACCCACTAGTAAAGTTGATGCCTCTAGAAAACAGATCAGTTTATGTCATTATTAAAATGAGAACCTTTTGGGGCAAAGGGGATGATGATATAAATGCTATACTTTTTTTCTTAGATAAGATCAGAATTGATAGAAGTGTTTTTCAAATATTAAACTAATGGCTCATTCGTTAGTAACTAAAACCTCTCCTTTATTCTTTGGCTAATAATTTTGTAGAATTTGATATCATGGCTAAAATTGCATCTTTTCTGTTATTTCAGTTTCACATTGTAATCATATGGCATTTTTACTTGTAACCAGAAGGTCCACATGGAATTATTATGACTGCAACCTAGGGATAGAAAAGTGAATATATAGTTATATGTAGTTGTTAAAGCTTGAGTTCTGTTTAATTTGAATCTCTTCTTAAAATTAGATACCTTTGCAGGAGAAAAACTTGTATAATCACCTTTTCAAACAACTCAGATATCCCTTTATTTTATAATGTGGGAAATTCTGTTCTTAAAGATATTTGGATTAGATTATTTATGTTTTAATTTTATAATGCCTCTTGGCAAGCTCAGTAACTTCTTGTATATCTTTGCTCAAAGAAATTTCACATCATCTAATTTTAATGAAGCACTTAAATGATACTGTATGGTAACAAACCGATCTACAGATAATTTAATTTAGTGATTATTATCTTCAAGATAGTATTCTAAGCATTCTTGAAGGTACAAAAAAGACTGTGTTTAAGAAGCAACTCTTGTTTGTGATGTTACTCTTTTGTGATTTTACTGATATGGGTATTCCCTTGTACCCCAAATGATTCCTACCTATTCTGCATGTCAATGCTCTTCCGTTTGTTCACTAGCAAATAGTATGTTGAGAAGTTTCCATATTCTAACGTTGTAAGGATAATAATGAGTTCATAGGTTGTCTTTTGGTTTTCTCTCATTTTCACCTTTTCCAAACGGTGTTCTTTTTCTTTAAAACATTTTCATGACATTTTAATTCTATTTTCCTCTTATAATGCTTTATTTATCCTTTGTTTCAGATATTCATGGCTACTATGCTCCTTTCTGTTGTTTTTTGAATGTTATTCAATTTCATTTTGGTAACTGGAATTTCACAAGTTATTGCTGTATTGAGTATTGAAGATATTGGTATTAAAAATATGAACCAGTTCTTGAAAATTAGTTCATTCTTTTCACTTCTTCTTCTTTAATTCTGAGACCAATTCATTTTCTATTTGCAATGATTGTATAATGAATGCACATATACACATATTGAGAGATATATGCGATAAATTGTAATTCCAACTGCATTTCATAATCTGGACAATAGACATTTGCAGTTTGATTAGTACAAATGAGAAATTCCCTGTATGGATTATATGTATTTGAATTTGCACTACTTGAAGTTATTATTATATAATTATAACATATAATTATATATAACTACAGCACTTGGTTTCAGTTCAATAGAAATATACAGTGTGAATTCAAATAATGCAACCATTTCAGAGGGATTCTTTACTTGCACTAATCAGGACCTGTTTGTATTCAGTCAGCTACTTGGTTATTCCTGTGTAGATAATGAACTTGAACTTTTTTGAGTGGTTTTTGAGTTTGTCCAGGATTTTTTGAGTGTTTGATTTGCAAAATATTATCTGCAAACAGTAGCATCTGGAATCTCTTTCACTTGGTCTCTGTACTAGATCACCCCAATCATTTCAGGACATTGGTACTTTGGTGAATATATAAACTTCCTTATTTATACTTGAAGATCATAAGTTATTATTAAATGAAGATATTTTTGTTGTATAGTTACAAGGAATCTTGTAAAAAATTGACATATGTTAAAGGGATGCCTCGTAACAAAAGTAAGGGCTGTAAAATCTGGTATTTTCTGTATCTTTCAGTCAGCTTTGTGGAGGTAAAGTAATTTGTTGTAAAATATCACCTAAGAAAAACTTCCTGCCCCTTTCTCACATCTTCATCAATTATGCCCTCAGATTTGTCCATAGATATTAAAATTCTCCCTTTCTATTATGAATTTGACAAACATCAGCATTTCATATACAGGAATAGAAAAGAGAATTATATGTGAAACTCTGTAGATTGTTTTCATAAAAAATTTATATTGATAGGAAAATTGGGAAGCAGAACATAGATATATAAAAATTGTGTGAGATTATTGCCAAGGGAAAGTATTGAATGGCATAAAAATAAGTGCTGTATTCCAGATATATTAGAACATAAACACCAAGAATTAAGAAATATAACTTTATATTTATTCAAAGAAATACTGATAAAGGAAAAAGAGTTCATCTAAAGCACAAGTAATTTACTTTGACATCCATGGACCTTTTGGGGTCTGTGGATAGATTTTAATGGTCTTTACAGTTGAATGGAGAAAGTTATATCATTTTTTCAAAATAATTAATATCCTTTGTAATCTTATATAGATTTCACCAGAAAGCCAAAGGCTACCTATACAAAAGTTAAGAACACTTGATCTATGGTTTTTGTTTCTTTGTTTTTGCAGGGTAATTGGAGTTTAGTGAATTGCGTAGGGTTACACAGCTAGTAAGTCAAGTGTATGAGGCTAGATTGGAACTAAAGTCCTCCTGACTCCAGGGTCAGTGCTCTATCCACTAGCTCACCTAGTTAGTTCTTCTCCTCTACCCTCCAGTTTTCCTCAGTCTGTAGTTAAATTGCATGAATAGAATTAGAAAGGTTGTGACTTGCCAAAGTAAAACTTGCACTATAATAACTTTTTTTTTTCCCTGAGGCAATTGGGGTTAAGTGACTTGCTCAGGGTCTCAAAGTGTTGTGTCTGAGGCCAATTTTGAACTCAGATCCTCCTGACTTCAAGACTGGCGCTCTATCCACTGCACCACCTAGCTGCCCTATAATAATTTTAGAACAACTTTTTCTTCTGATGATTTTCAGATCAGCTTCTCCCAAGCATGGATTCACCATTATGAATAGGCTGAGCATGGAAAACAGGACTGAACCCATCACAAAAGACCTGGATTTCCAACTTCAGGATCCTTTTCTTCTATACAGGAATGCCAGATGTGAGTAATATCTAAATACCCTAGAGAGTTGTTTCTTCTGACATTCTAATGTGTGTTTTAAATCATACTATGAAAAACTTTGTTGCTTTATGTCAATGGTTCACCCTCTCAGCATTGATTAGCTTAAGAAATGCCCATCTGATTTTTTTTCCTCAACTTTATAGATCATTATTAAAATTATATACATTCATATATATATATGTATATATATATATATCAAGGATATCCTCAATGAAAATATCAGATGAAAACAGGTCGCCTTTAATAAACATTTTTCCATTGCAAGACACATCCTTACTTACAACTATATAGACCACATTGTGTTTATCAATTACAAAATAATAAATAAAGTATATTTTTAAAAACATTTGACTCAGCAGGGTAAATCAAAAGTTCTCTAACAAGGAATCTGTCATGCATATGTTAAAATTGTGCAAGATTTGTTGACGAGGACAATCACAAAGATTTCCTTCTTATTGTTAGCCTCAAAACTCCTTATATTCTCACATACCCCCATTTCTAATCATTTGTTAAGATTTGATAATTCTTAGTATCTCCTCTACCTTCCTACTTCTTTCTGTTCATATAGCCATCATTTTAATCAACCTTCCATCACTTCCTATCATAACCTACTGCAGTAGCATCCTGGCTGAGCTCCTCTTCTCTTCCCAAATCCATCTTCCACACAGCTTCTAAATTGATAATCTTAGTTATAGGTCTGACTTCTTACTACAGGCTTAATTAAGGGAATAACTTCTTCCATGAAAGAATATCAGAAAACACAATTTAAATTTTATGATGCAAGTTTCCTGTAATTATATCACTTTATCTTGTGATGCTATTGGAGATCTAATTAGCTTAACCTAATCTGGGCCAGGTTAATTCTTGCCTATGAAACAGAACTACACATAGTTATAACAGAAAATGGAGTTAATGGTTTTAGCAGGTGACATTCTATCCTGATGTATCACTACCAAGCATCACTGTGCTGATAGAATGCTATCTTTGGAACATATGGGAAGTGAAAAAACAAAATCCAAAGGATTTTTTGTTTCTTTTAATAATTAATAATTTTAACACATCAGACTATCAAACATACTATCAAAGCAGGATTAATTGAATAAATCTGGTCAAATTTTAATTCAGGTAATTATCTTCTACCAAAATATCTTTCTTTTTTTTCTGTTCTCAATATACTCTTGTATATTCTTCTAACAAGCTATGTTTGACCATTGGGCAGCTCAAAAGAAAAGTAATAAATCAGCAGCCAAGCCATTTACAAAGAATAAGAAAATATATGGGTATGGGTATGTGTGTGACAAACATATGTTATACTCGATTATGTTATTTATAAACATTTACATGTTTAATAACTTTATAAGTAGTTTTTTTAACCTAATAGCCAATAAATATTTTTTAACTATTCTTCATCCTTGTCTTTTTTTTTTAACTATGTGCCACAAAGGACCTGAAAGAATAGTATTACTTACCCTATATCACTTTAATAATAAATTTGCTAATCCAAAAATTGTTTCTATTTGACTTTACAATTTTTATATTTCTATATAAAATCAGTTTGGTATAGTGAATAGAATTCACTAGAATAGGGTTCAAACTCTACTTGTGACATAAATAGATTATGGGTTTCTGAGAAAGTCACTTAACTTCTCATTATTCCCAAAATACTAAGACATTAAGTTGCAGGGGAGGTATTGACCTCGGAGTTTCCTCATTTATAATTCTCTATATTCATGAAATTACAGATCTAGTCCCTAGATATGTATGGATTTATCCCTTATTGTTGCCTGATGCAAGACTTGATACTTTAGAAGTAATGTCATCATATTGTAGACGACTCAGAAACAAGCTTGTACAGCTTTTCTTAGGGATCCTTTGCTTAGAATTCTGTTCTGTTCCCCACTACATGCTGAATTAGTATCACTTCATAAATGAATACCCCCCCCCAAAAAAAAAAAACCATGAACTGAGCTGTCCAGTTTACCCTTCAACTTGATAGTAGAGTTGATTAAAGTGTTTTGGTTTTAAAGACCTTCTGTTGGCCTGCATGCTACATGGAGGAATAAAAATAAAAATATCTCAAAAATTTTCAGGACAGGATTTTATCATCAACCCTGCTTAGTCATATTGATAAGGTGTGATAAAGGGGGAGAGGGGACCCCCTTTTGGCCGGTCACAGGTTTTGTGGAGGAATCCACAAACCCCCAAAAAACAAGGTGAGAGATTTATGACAAAGTGGGTTTATTATAGCCTCAGAGGAGCAGCTTTCTTAGGGGGACAATTTCAAAAAGGGAGAAGTAAAGGTGGGTTATTAGCAAAGATTGGTTAACACTGAGCATGGCTCATTGGGTCTTTTCCTGATAGAAATTAGCCAAGATGAAGTTTACACTGAGCAGCAGCTCAGTGGGCTTTTTCCTTTTATAGAAATAAGTCAAGATGGGCTTACACTGAGCAGCAACTCAGTGGGCTTCTTCCCCTGCAGGAATCAGCAAAGAATGGGTTTAGAGGTCCTTGGTTTTATGGAACTTTTCTAGCCCCAGGTAAATGGAGCAGTTTGAATATCTCTCTGACTGAATTGAAAATGAAGTTTGCAATGAATAGAGGTGGGGCCCCTCCCATCTCCACTGGAGGGGTTTTGAGATTTGGGGTCTCTCCAGCCCCAGGATCAGGGGACACAATCAAGGACACAGTTTACATCAACATTAGAAAAAATATTATTATAATCTGCCTACAGATAATTGAGAATTTATTGCATTTTTCTGGGTTGCTTAGTGTTACCATAAAGGCATGAAAGTGAATAGTGACTACAAATGCCTGGCTTAAACATTTTCCCTTGGAATATTTTTTCACTAGCTAGGATCTGCACCATTGTATAGAAGCCATTTAAGTGTGTTTACTTGAACTCCTGGGAAATAAGGAATAAGGAGATTGGTATATTCCTTCAAGATTTGTACTGAATTTGAAATGCTAAAGATTTGCTAATTTTTTTAATCTTCTTCCTCTTTTTCTTTAAAAAAGTCTTTCTCTAAGAGAAAGAAAGGAAGGGATAGAGAGAAATTTAGGTGATTTAAAAACAAAAGCTATCAGTAAGCATTTATTTAAAAATATAAACCCAAATATTTGGATTTTGCTGTCCATTTTCTTTTCCTTTTCACAGTTGTAAGGAAGATAAAAAAAAATCCACAAATCTGATCAATATACCAAAAACTTTATATGATATGTTCCATACCTGTCAATCTCCCTATCTTCTGCCAAGAAGTTGGGGAGAAGTTTTTATTATCTCTTCTTTGGGGGCCAACCTTATTCTTTTACATTTTGCAACATTTATTATCAATTACTAACATGATAGTTCTTTCCATTTACTTTGTTATCATTGTGTAAGCTTTTTCTTGACTCTTCTTCACTTTGCATCAGTGCATGTTTCATGTTTCTCTGAATTCCTTATATTCATCATTTCTTATTGCACAGTACTATTCCATTACATTCGTGTGCCACAATTTATTTAGCCATTATCCCGAACAGGAATCTACTTTGCTTTCAGTTCTTTGCTACCACAAAAAAATGTTCCTTCGAATATTTTGGTGTGTATGGCCAAACATTTCACATTTTAAAGGCCCCTTAGGAAATTCCCAAAAGGCAACATGACAATAGATAGTTATCTCTGAAGTGAGAAAAACCTGGTACCACATGACACATACTAACTCTGTGACCCTAGGCATGTCACTCAGTACTTTAGATAAATCTTTGTAGCATCATCAATGGAGGAACCTCCTCACCAG
The DNA here is from genome assembly GCA_023553655.1 of Myrmecobius fasciatus. Lineage (NCBI taxonomy): Eukaryota > Metazoa > Chordata > Mammalia > Dasyuromorphia > Myrmecobiidae > Myrmecobius > Myrmecobius fasciatus. Next base: position 125,844 of record JAJPUD010005716.1, read on the forward strand.
GAACTCTAATCATTATGAATTTAATAAATCTAGTCAATATGAATTTATTAAGTTTCTATTATGTGTCAGGCATTGTGCTAGGCCCTGAAGCTATAAAAACCAAAGCGGAAAATAGTCTCTGTTCTCAAGGAACTTGCATTTAAACTTGAGGAAATAATAACTACACATACATTGGTATAGAGTAGATGGGGCATTTTGGGGAAGGGTAAGCCAGTAACATCTGGCCAATCAGAAAAGGTAATACATGTCCTAAACTGTGAAGAGAATTTTGACTTCCAATACATAAAAATGAGGGGTGATATTTGCAGGCATGAAATGGGAGATGGAATGCTGTATATGAGAAGCCAGCAAAAAGACCGATTTGGTTGGACCCTAGTATGGGTGGAATGGAATAGGGGAGGCCTTCTTTTGGGTTAAGTTTGATTTTGTATTCCTCCCTCAATTCCTTGGATTGTGCCTATGGAGTTTCACTGGGCCATGCCTAGAGCTTCCTGTGCCTGCTTTCCCTGGTAGTCTTAAGGCTGGCTTCAGACTCTATTTCCCTAGAGAATTTGAAATGCCCCAACAATGTTCCCTCCAGAACAGAGTTCAAGTCACAGTCATGGTTTTGAGAAAATATCATGCCCTTTCTAGCTGGGCAGAAAGTGCCTTACTGAGTCTACTCAAAAAATTACTCTTCTGCTAGCCCCCCTCAAAGAAGATTCAGACTGGGCTAGGCTGGGTTTGGGTAGTGCTGAGCTCAGACTGGGAGTTCTGGGATTACCCTGAAGGTTTCTCAGTCTAAAGTATATTCTGCCCTCTGCACTTAGCTATCTGCCTACTTAGTTTTATCTCTCATAGGATCTCTTTAGGATTCTGGGGTATCCTTTCTTGATTTCTACATTGGGTAGAAGAGTCTAGATATGATTATGAGTTGCACATCTCTAATCCCCAGAATATTTTTAGAGAATCTAGGATTCACAGTCTCTCTAGGACTACTTTGGCCACATCTCAAAAGTTTTGGTATATTGTTTCCTTTATATTTTCTTTGATGAAATTTTCTGTTTCTATGGTTTATTCTTTGGTTCACAAATTTAACTTTTAATCCTATCTTCAGAGATCCTTCATTGAATATACTTTTATTGGGTGAGGTCATTGAAGTATAGTTTAACATTTCTGATAATACAGATTTTTGTTAGGTTTTGTTAGGTTCTAATACACGATCAGTTTTTGTAAATGTGCCACATAGTAATGAGAAATATACATCTTCCTTTCTGTTCCCATTCAGTAATTGTTAGAGAGCTATCATATCTAACTTTAATAAAATCTTTTTCTAGACCTTAACTCTTTTCTTGTTTATATCTTATTTTCTAGATTTATTTATCTAAAAGAGGTCCATTCAAATTTCTAACTTTCACATTGTCTACCTTTTCTGTTATTTTTTTCTTTTAACACATTAGATGCTATTCCATTTAATACATTTATATTTTGTATTGATATTATTTTATTGTGTATGGTGCCTTTAAACATAATGTAATTTGTCATTGTGGTTTATTTCTATCTTGTATAGTTTTCCTAGTTCTTGTCTCAAATCAGTTGCTATTTCTGCTTTTTTTAGTTCACTTGAAGTGTTACATATTCTGCTCCTTCTCCCTTTTAATTCTGTTTAATTCAAGGGCTGTTTCTTATAAGTAATATTTTGATTCAATCACCTTTCTTAATTTATTCTGCTGCCTGCTTCCATTTCATAGATGATTTCATTCCTTTAACATTTATTTCCTTTTATCCTATTTTCATACTCCTATCTCTTGCCTTCTTCCTACCCTCTTTACAAAGAAAGTAATGAGAGAGGAGTTTCTTCCAACACTAGTTTTCTGTAACTAAAGTAGTCTACTTTTTACCCCTTTGTTCTTCCCTGCCTCTAATCTCTGATCAACAATATTCCCTTTCCTTTTAATTAACTCTTCCTGAGTCAGATGACCAAATAAGATGGAAAACTAGACATGTTCTGTGATCCTTGTGACTTCTTAAACATGTTCAAAATAGGAATTATGTACAAGAGATAAAACAATTTCTTCATGATCTAGGACACCAAGAACTACTGAGGTAAAAACTTGATGAACTAATATCAGAGAATGTTAATCCTTAACCCCTAACATACTTGTATGTTCATTATCCTCTCCCCCATCACCCACATGCTTGGGTGTGCTGCACAGGCTAACTCACAGGCTTGCAACAGAGCTTAACTCAACCCTATCTTCCTCTCAGAGCCTCAAAAAACCAAAAGGCAGAAACTTGTTCTGATTGAGCTCAGCAAAAAAGAACTGAGAAACAGAAGCAGAGAAAACCAGGATAAAACACTTCTGTGTTTGACCATATTACATACAGTTTACTAAAGCGTAGGAAAGGGACCAGAATTCAGCTGACTTGAATTCTGTCCTACAGAAGTCACTTGGATCAGAGGTTGAAGCTAGGGAAACATGAATTATGCAGACCTTCAAGAAGAGGGTGAGACTATTTTAAGTTCTAGTCTCTAGGGAAATCATAATCAAAATGGGAGGAGGAGTTCAGTTGAATGAAAAAAAAAGACAAATTACCAAAGCCCCCAGGAAGAAAAAACACAGTTGAAGATTTTGAATGTAAACATATACATCAATAGGGAAGATTTTAATAATGTAAAAGCAAATGGCATCCAGATAAGTAGAGTCCAAATACTTATAAATAAATTTTGTAAACAAAGGAAAATGAATTGGGACTTGATGAGGCCAACAATCCTGTGGATTCCCAAGAAAGCAATGAATAACAGCATAATGTTCTTAAGTGGTTTGAAAGAGAAATAAGAGTTGTGAAAATAGGATCTATGGTCTATGTGACAAGGTATGATTGGCAGAAAGAAAATATGGACTCCGTGGTGGCAAGTCTAACTAAGAATAATTCATTGCAAATGCAAATATATAGAAATGAAGCCTAGTCTAGGTCAGGAAGAACACCAAGCAGTAACATGATTTCCAGAGAAGCAAAACCTATTTATCTGGAAGACAGGACATATAGGGGCAAGCTAAGGGTTTCTCCAGAGAATTTGACCAACTCAAAAAACCCTTTTAATCCTTCATAACCAACTCTCCAAAGTGAGGGCACATTTTGCTTGTGATAGATTCCATCGAGGTTCTCCCCTCCCTCAGAGCCATATCCTTTCCCTTCTCCCTACCTGTTTCTTCACTGAGAGGACTGTATTTTTAAACCAACTTCTTTCTCTGTGGCTTGAGTTCCCAGGTCACTTCATCTCTTTCCTTTGTGTCTTTGTTTTCTCATCCTCTTTGTTTCTATTTTAAAAATCATTAAGGCAGAACAAAACTATCCTTCCACTGTCTGATTTACTTTTAATTACTTCTATGACACTTGAAGACATTAGAAGGCTGAGGTATGAGAATACAAACACTTCTTCATGATGTTATTTAGTCCTTTTCATCATGTCTGACACTTGATGACCATTTTGGGAGATGTTCTTGGCAAAGACTAGAGCAGTTTGTCATTTCCTTTACTGAGATAAACAGGGTGAAGTGACTTGACTAGGGTCACATAACTAAGAAATAATCTGAAGCTAGATTTGAACCGAGATCTTTCTGACTTTTATCATCTGTGCCTTCTCGTCATACAGTCCCTTTCTGTTTCTCAAGTTCACCTTGTTAGGTTTCTCTTTACTCTTGTGTTTGCATTTCAGAATTTCTATCAAATACTTGATATAGTTCTAGAAAGTCTAGCTATAGCTATGACAAGGGGAAAAAACTGAGGGAATAAGTTTTATCAAAAGGAAAACAAAGTTATCAATTTTTGCAGATATCATGGTTTGTTTAGAGAAACCTAAATAAAGCCTCAACTAAAAGTCAATTGAAACAATAATATATACAAAGTTTCAGGATATAAAGTAAAGCTACATAAATATTTCTGTACATTAACAGCAAAATCCAAAAGGAACCAAAAAAATAACTATAAGAATGTATAAAATACTTGGGAGTCTACCTACCAGGAATTATAGGAAACAGAAACTATATAAATACAAGTACAAAATACTGTTTATAAAAATAGGTAATACTGAGCCAATATGACAAAAATGTCAATACTGTCTAAATCAGTTTACTTAATTGTGATATATTAATCAGACTAAAATAAATTACAAAATTTTTAAAGTTGTAATTCACCTGAATAAACAAAAGGCCAAGAAGAATCTCAAGGGAAACAATAAATAAAATTAAGGAGGCTTAAAATAATAATTTCAAGCTATATTACAAAGTAGTAAATTTCAAAATGATTTACTGCTAACGAACAGTGCTCTGAAAAGCAACCCTTGGAGAGAAACAACCTGGTAATTTCTCTTTCATGTGCTATAGCCAAAGTTACTGAAGACCTAGAAAAGAAAAATGTTACCACTTAAAGTCTTTGACATTGCTAAATAGTTCAGTGTGAAATTTCATAAGATTTTATTAGTGGAAATGATATTTAAGAGGAGGCATTATTATTTGTCTAAAGCACCTTAAGGATCATAGATCTTTTTCATTTGACTTGCAGCTGAAACCTTCTGTTGTTTTTCCCATTAGACTATGAACTACTTGAAGAAACCTTGCTTTTCTGTATCTCTCAGTCTGCTTACTTCAATGCTTTACATTTAATAAATGTTTAACAAATGCTTTTTTTCATTCATTAATTAATAGATCAACATCTCTATTGTATACCAGGATAAGTTCCAAATCGATATATGATTTAGATATAGTAACATAAAATTAGAGGAGCAAGGATGATTTAACAGAACTCTGGATAAGAAAGTATCTATAACCAAAGAATTTAAAGAATCATAAAAGATTAAACGGACAGCTTTGGTTAAATAAAATGTAAAAGTTTGTGTACAGATAAAACCAATTTAGCTATAATTTAAAGGGAAACAGGTAATTACTGATAAAAATCTTTACAGCATGTTTCCCTCATAAAGTTATCATTTCCATGATATATTTGGAACAGATTGAAATTTATAAGAAGAAAAGCCATTCCTTAACTGATCAAAGGATATGATCAAAAGATATTTGGTCAATAATTGGCAAAAGTTACAATCAGACAATTTCAGAGGAAGAAATCCAACCTATCAATAGTCATATAAAACATGTTCCACATACCTAATAATAAAAGAAATGCAAATGAAAACTACTGAGGTTTTACATCATAACATAAATAGATAGATAAAATTGACAAAAAAAAAAAGGAAAGTAACAAACATTCAAGGGACTGTGGAAAAAACGCATATATTAATGCAAAATTGATAGAGCTCTAAACTGTTCTAGTCATTCTGGAAAAAAATTTGGAGCTTTGCCCCCTAAATTACTTAATTATGAATACTCTTTGACCTAGTCATACCACTGCTAGATCTATACCCCAAAAAGATCAGAAAAAGCAGCATAGGTACAAAAAATAATGTTGGTTCACAGGGCCACTTGAGGTTCCAGATGTCCAAAGGCACTTAACTTTGACTTGTTCTAGAAGGCCTTAAATCACTGCATTTGTCTGAATTTCCTTGGGGAAGATCTCTCACTTATTTTCTGAAGGTTTATGGAGAGCTCAAAAAACTTAACCAGATCATAGCCCTTAAGTGTTTGAGACATGATTTGAACTGTGGTTGTCCTGATACTATTGCTTTCTCTCCAGCTATGTGAGATAGTTTATCAGTATGTGGCAGCAGGACCCAAGCTCAAACTTTGGGATATTTTTCGTTCGGTCTATCAGATTGAATTGGCTTCATTGACTAGACCACTGCCATAAGATAATTGCTTAAGTTCTTAGAAATTTTCAGTGATCATGCATTTATAATTTTACATTTTTAAAAGAGCAAGCTTTTGTTACTTGAGTATCTGGTCATTTTGTTGTTTGAGGCTATATGACTGGATTTATTTTCCTGAGTAAGCTCATTTAAGATAACATGATGTCAAAAATACTGTTGGGGCAACTTAAGAATATACACATGTGCATATATATGCACACACAGAGTTGACATTGGCCAACTATATGTACTATATGTTTACATGTTAGTGTTCATTCACTTCTATCTAGATTAAAAAGGGTTGTGAAAAAAAGGGTTTTGTTAGTAGACATGTTTCAAATAATTTATGAGATGTCAATCAGGAAAAGGGAAGAATAGCAGATGGAACTACTAACAGTACAGTTATGGTTATGTATTATTTTATGTCTTGACTTAGACTTATTGATAATACTTTATCAGTCAAAAGATCTATTTAAAGATTTAACAAAAGCTACAATACACAATAACCATATAATCCCCGAAATAATATTTCTTAATAACTTTTGGTAATACTCATTCTTCTAATGCTTCTCTTTTCCTCCAAAGAATACCTGTAAGCCATCCTTTCATTCATTTGTAACTTCCTGCTTGTCTTTACTTGTCAGAATTGATAGAATTCAGCTCCACTAACAAAATCTTCACTCCTCGGTCATTGGACAAAGATCTTTCATCAGGAGTACTAACAGTCTAATTAAAGTATATTGACAGTCTTATAAACTGTGATTCTTAGCCTCTATTGCCCCCCACTTCCATACTATTCTGTTTACTATCACTATAGAAATAAAAGATAGCCATACAGAACCAACAGCTTTTTAAAAATTTTTTCTTTATTTTACAGATTTCCACAACCAAAAAATTCTTTATCATGTGACCAGTCTACTGTGATAGATATCTTTGTGATTAGCTAGTCTGGTCTTAAGACAAAAAAGTTGTGGGTTTTTTGTTTTTTTTTTTTGTTTTTCTGAAACTATTATTTCATGGGAAATATACTCCTTATATATCATAGTACTGATGAGATTTTGTAAAAAGGCCATTATAGCAATGATTGAAACTTATTATAATATCAGTTGCTAAAGATGAAGTGGTAGAGAAATTCTGTGAAGAATTTGATAAGATGCTTCAAGTCAAAAATACTTTGAAACTTTGTGACTTCAATGCAAAGGTAGGAAAAAGTGAGACTATGGAGAAATATATGGAAAAGGAGAAAGAAGAAAGATTATATTATAAATGCTTTTTTTGTTGTTGTTTTTGGCTGAGGCGATTGGGATTAAATGACTTGCCCGGGGTCATACAGCCAGGAAGTGCTAAGTGTCTTGAGACCAATTTTGAACTCAGGTCCTCCTGACTTCAGGGCTGATGATCTATCCACTATACCACCAACCTGCCCCTATAAATGTTTTCTTTAAAAAAAGGTTTGATAGGCCAACGACATGGAAGGTATCAAATAATATCACAAAGAATAAAAGTGATTGCATTTTAACAGACAGAAAAAGTTTTACCATAAATGTAGGAATTATCTTGAATTTATTCTTGGAAATGTCAGACCATCAATTCACCAAAACTAAAATCTGAATTTATAATGTACAAGAAGAATAGCAATGAGAAAAAAAAAAACTTTTTTAAAGGAAATGGACAGCAGAAATGACATTGTTGCAATCTATAGTAATTTCATCCAGAACTAAACTAGCATAAATTAATTGTTACTAGGGAACCCGCCTCAAAAAAAATCAAACAAAACCAAAACAAACAGAAAGAACCTTAGTCAATAAACATTTGACTTAACAAGAGTCAGATGGATGCCAAAAACACCACCAAGTTAGAATATAAATTTGTATAGAATATAAAAGAAATGATAGTAGGAGACTGAGAGCAGAAAGAATCACTGCAGGGCAAATAACATCTAACAAAGCCTGCAAAGTATCCATCTAATTCTGCAAAGTCATCCCAAGGGCCAAAGATAAAACAGAAAGGACAACAAATAGAAGAAAAATAAAAATAATTTGCCGAAGTTATAACAGCAAACTCTGTTAGGCTAGTAGAACCACTAAGACTAACATCAAAAATCCCTCAAATGCTTACAGAAAGAAAAATGCATTAAAGAGAACTAAGACATCACTGGACAAGTACAATAGAGAAATTCATTGTAGAGGGGACAAAATTATGAGGGCCTTAAGGGATTGGTATACAAGGTATCTAAAACAGGAGAATTCAAAAGGTATGGGGGGAAAAATCTTGGGTTTTTTATATTAAAACAAGAGAAGATTCCAGGTCAGAGGGGAGAGCTGAAGTGGAATTAGAGGCACCATCCCTCCCACTCAAAGATTAGAGGTGCTTACACTAATAGGTTGGTTGGTTTGTTTTTTAAACGAACAGACAAAAAAGAAAGAACCCAATCATAAAAACTTACTAGGGGAGTAGGAAAGACCAGGGTTCATCTTCAGGGAAGGACATTGAATTAAAAGAAAGTTGCTTCTATGCCATAGAGTAATGTTAAATGACTCCCTGTCCAGAGATAACTTACAGAAGAACTCAGAAAAGACTTTTAAAAACAAAAACCATTCAAGAAAAGCAAGATGGTGAAGAAAACAAGTTAACCAAGTAGAAAAGGAGATAGAGCCTTAAAGGACAAAATAATTCTTTGAAAATTAGAATTGGGTTATGAAAATATGGCATATGAAAGTAATGGAATATTATTGTTCTATTAAAAAATGATGAATAGGCTGATTTTAGAAAGGCCTAGAAAGATTTACATGAACCCTTGCTGAGAGAAACAAGCAGAAACAGGAATACATTGTACATAGTAACAGCAAGATTGTACAATGATGAACTATAAAAGACTTGGTTCTTCTCAGCAGTTCAGTGATCCAAGGCAATCCCAATAAACTTTGAATAGAAAAATGCCATCTGCATCCAGAAAGAGAACTATGGAAATTGAATATAAATCAACACTTTTTTTTTGTTTTTTTTTCTCTCATAGTTTTTCCCTTTTGATTTTTTCCCAACATTATTCATAAATATGTATTTAAAAAGTTAATATGCGTGTATAACCAGAAAAAAAGTAAAAATTTTAAATTTTTTTAATGTTAAAAAAAAAAAAAGAAAATGAACATTGGACAAAGGGAAGCCAGTGAATCTATGACATCAAGAAATAACAAAACAGAATATAAAGAATGAAAAAATAGAACAATGTGAAATATCTCATAAGGAAAAAAATAGCCAATCTGGAGAACAGATTAAGAAGAGAAAATACATAAAAATAATTTTACTACCTGAAAGCTGTGACCAAAAAAAGAACCTTGACACAATAATGCAAGAACTAATCCAGGATAATTGTCCTTGAGGGAAAATAGAAATAGAAAAAATCTACTGATCACAATCTCAAGTGATCCTTTGTGGAAAACATATAGGAGTATTATTGCCAAATTTTAAAACCCACAGATCAAAAAGAAAATTTTGCAAGAAACAAAATTCAAATATGTTGGAGCTATAATTAGAATTGTATAGAATTTATCATCAGCCACAATAAAAGACCACAGGTGCTGGAATAGCATATACCAGCATTCAAAAGAATTAGACCTGAAGCCAAAAATATATACAGCAAAATTACCCATAATATTGAACAAAAAAAACCCGTGGACATTCAACAAACTTGGAGATTTTTAGGACTTTCATCTCAATGAAACTTTAACTTAATAGAAAATTCAACATATAATATCAAGGAACTTAACATGGACAAACCGTTTTTATGTTGTGCATGGAAATGTATACCATATATTTAAGATTGACATCAGTAATTGGGTAGCTCAAAAGAAAGACTGGGACAGAGTTGAGTATGATCTGATTCTAAAAAGGAATACTGTTTAGGAAAGGATAAAAATAGTAACAAATGAGATGCAGAGGAGGGACCAATATAGAGGTATTAGAGGGGGGATGAAGATTCATAGTTCTGAAAACCTACTTGTATCAAGAATGGGTTAAATAGGGAATATTTCATTTATAAATCCTGAAGGGGATAGTGCCCTCCAAAATCTATAGGGCAATAAGGGGGGAGAGACTAGAATAAATGGGTAAGGGATAAAGAGGGAAGGAAAGAATGGGGGGAAGAAGATGAGGGATCCATGGGGGGGGGAGTAAGTAATAGCAAGGCAAATTAAGGAGCAGAATTAAAGTAAAATAGTAGGGATAGGAAATAAGAGATATACACAAACGCTATAACAAAGATAAGGAAATATTAGGGGGGAAAGTAGGGCTAGTAATCATTGATCTTAGACAAAGTCAAACAAAGATTCAATCAAGAGAAATCTACATTATATGTCAATCATTAGTATTGTTTTAGATGAATGTTTATGTATGGGTAAATGTGTGTGTGCTTAGATGTATCTGAGAATATCTTAGGTATACATGCAGAATATCTTAGTTATACATGCATCTCTATGTATGTGTATATATAGATATATGTATATATGGGTCTCTGGGTGGGTGTAAATGGGGTGAATTATGTATGCACATATATATGTATAAATATGTATGTGTGCGTGTGTGTGTGTGTGTGTGTGTGTATCTGTGCTTAACTGTAGCCTGCTTTGGGAAGGTTGGAGGAATGGAAAGGGAAAAAAAGAATAAAAGTTTTTTAAGTGCACAGCAGAGAACAAAGGAATAATCTACAAGGAAGCTAAGAAAAAAATGGACACTCATAAATATAATTTCTCCTGTTATATATGCTTTCTTGAAATGAAAACTTATTGCTAAATATTTTAAAGCCTCTTTGATATTCTGCTGGTATATGACAGTATTATGTTTTGTTTATTTTAATTTTCCTTTTTTTATTAATTTTTCTTTTTTCTATTCTTTTTTTTCTTATTTTGTATTCAATGCAATAAATTTTTTAAAATTAAATATTAAAAAATAGGTGATAGGAAAACCTCACTCCTATCAATCTTTGTGCCTACTAACCTATCTACACAAAATCTTAATGAGAGATATCTATATATGAATTGAGATAGCCTTAATAAGTTCTTCAATCAGGAATAGGCAGGCCTTTATAAATGGTATTTAATACGGGACATTTTTATCATTTCATAGTTGAAAGAAAGATGTTCACTGACATCTTGTAATATTGGGAGAAAATAAAGAAGGCCTTCAATATGTAACCCGGGTAGGTCTCCTGGGTTGAACTTTTGGGAGGACATGGACAATAGGTACAGAATGAATAGGTTTGGATAGATTGTGATCTGCATCATTGGGGGAAATTCCTGAATTGATGGGAATATGGATACATTTGAATATTTGAGCAAAGGCTGTCCCTATAGAAACCTCACTCCTTTTCCATGATTGTAAATCAGTCTTAAATATTTTAATTCTAAAAATATAAGAAAAATATCCAAGTCAATAGATTTTTACTTTGTTTATTTTTTCCTCGTTGTTACTACATTACTATATTAGTTAAGCACTTATTAATTCATTTACTGTGAAGACAAGAAAACCCTGATGCCAAAAATTATAGAATCCTAGGATCATCGATCATCACAGAGAAGCTCCATATACAAATTTAGAAGAAAATGACTTAAGAACATTTACAAGCAATCCCTCAAAAAAGAAGTGCAGATTGGGCACAAGTCCAATAAGAATTCCTAGAAAAGATTAAAAAAGGAGCAAAAGAAAAAAAAAATTTTAAGAGCAATAGAGAAAAAAATGGGGAGAAAGAACAAATGCAAAAATTTTTTTTTATTTTTTGAAAACAGGACATTTTAGTAAAGGACATAGAAAAAATACTGGAGAAAATGTCTCCTTAAAACCAAAGAAGAAGAAAAAAGGAGGAGGAGGCAGTGGCAATGGTGGTGGCAGCGATAATTTGGAAAACATTAAGGAGAAATAATTTAAGATTATTGGACTATCTGGAGGTAGGGGGTGGGGAGGGAGGGAAGGAGGGGGAAAGAGAGAGAGAGAGAGAGAGGACAGAGACACTAAACATATATCAAGAAACCATAAAGGAAAACTGCCCAGATATCTTAAAACCATCCAAATTCTAATATTCCCAAGTCGAGGAGAAAATTCTGTTAAGAAAGAAATAATTCAAATACTGTGGAAGCAGTATACAAGTTATAGCAACTTCTACTTTAAAGGAGTGGAGTATTTGGAATATGAAATTCTAGAAGGCAAAGAGAGCTTAGGCGTGCTTGGGGAAAGGTAAATAGAAATCTGACTTGCTTGGACTAAAACGTATTGATTTTATCATTTGGAAAGCTGTGTGCTTTTGTTTTTGGGGTTTTTTTTTCTTTTTTTTTCTTTATTTTTAACACATTGCTTTATGTATTATGTTGGGAGAGAAAAATCAGAACAAAAGGGAAAAACCTCGGGAGATTTAAAAAAAAAAAACAGAAAAAAGTGAACATAGCATGTGTTGATTTACATTCAGTGTCCTTCATTTTTTTTCTGGATGCAGATGGCATTTTATGTCCAAAGTCTATTGAAATTGCTTTGGATCACTGTACCACTGAGAAGAATCAGGTCCTTCAGAGTTCATCATCACACATTCTTGCTGCTATTGTGTTCAATATATTCCTGGTTCTGCTCAGCATCAATTGACAAAAATCTTTCCAGGCCTTTCTAAAATCAGCTTGTTCATTATTTTTTATAAAACAATATTCCATTACCTTCATATACCACAACTTGTTCAGCCATTCCTCAATTGAACATCTACTCATTTCCCAATTGTTTGCTACCACAAAAAGTCCTGCTACAAATATTTTTGCACATGTGGGTCCTTTTTCCTTCCTTTATGATTTCTTGAGATTCAGACCCAATAATTGTACAGCTGGGTCAAAGGGTATGCACAGTTTTATAACCCTTTGGGCATAATTCTAAACTGCTCTTCAGGCTGGTTGGATCATTTCATAGCTCCACCAACAATGCATTAGTGTCCTAGTTCTCCCACAGCTCCTCCAACATTTATCATTATCTTTTCCTATCATTTTAGCCAATGTGAGTGGTATGAGGTGGTATCTCAAAGTTGTTTTAATTTGCATTTCTCTAGAGCATTTTTTCATATAACTATAAATGGCTTTAATTTCATCATCTGAAAATTGTTCATATCCTTTGACCATTTATTAGTTGGGGAATGACTTGTATTCTTATAAATTTAACACAGTTCTTTATATATTTTAGAAATGAGACTTTTACCAGAAACACTGGCTATAAAGATTTTTTTCTCAGCTTTGTACTTCCTTTTTAATCTTGTTTCTGTTAGTTTTGATTGTGCAAAACCTTTTTTAATTTAATATAATCAAAGTTGTCCATTTTACCTTTTATAATCTAGTTCTTCTTTGGTTATAAATTCCTCCCTTCTCCAAAGTTTTGATAGGTAAATTATCCCTTGTTTTCCTAACTTGTTTATGGTATCATCCTTTATGCCCAAATCATGTATCTATTTTGACCTTATTTTGGTATGGAGGCTTTTATTTACATTTTTACCTTTAATTTGTCAAATTTAAATTCTTCTAATAAGTATTTAACAAGTTCATTCAACACTAAAAAGCTTTATTTACTGTTTCCATTCACCAATTTCAAGTTTCCTAAATAATTTGAATTCTTTCCTTTGAATTTTCTTTTCTATTTTCATGTAGAGTAGAATAGATTCCAGATACCATGATACTTTGAAATATTGTTGAAGCTTTCTAATGAATATATGTTTTATATACAAGATTAGCTTTTTTATTTTCTCCTTTCACATTTCAAAGATATAGCATACATAAATGCTTAAGGATAGGACCATAGATTTAGAACTGGAAGAGGCCTCATAGACCAGTGAACCCCAAATCCCTCATTTTACAAATTATAAAAATAGGCAAAGAAAAATTGTTACTTGCCCAGTCACATAACTGGTATCTGGTGCAGGATTTGAATCAGAGTTCTCCCAGAGCATAGCATGGTGTCTGGTACATAGGAAACTTGTAATAAATGCTTATTTATTTTGTGTCAAGTTCAGCACTTTTAACACAGTGCCACCTGGCATAATGAATTCAAATTAACTCAACTGCATTTATTAAATGCCTACTGTATACAAGACACTAAGAGCTATATGTTTAGGATTAGAAAGATAGTGTGTCTCTATAATATGCCCAAATCAGACTAGGATTGTGTTCCCTAAAGCACTGTATTTAATTTTGGATACCACATCTTAAGAAGGAAAGTACTCTGAAAAGTAGCTAAAATAGAAAAGTGCTTGAGATCATGCCATATAAGCCCACTTTTCCAAGTTGATTGGACATTACTCTCCGTTACACATTCTTCATTCTAGTCAAACTGGACTGCTTTTGTTTACTATATACAATTTCATGTTATCTCCATGCTTTTTGCATAGGCTGTCCAGTATTCCTAGAATGGGTCCCTTTTTTCTGGAAATCACTTTGCATATATTTTGTATATAATTTTCTAGATGTGTTGGTTCTTTCCCCATCCCCAGTAAAATATAAGCCACTTGAAGGAAGAGACTATTTGATTTTTGTCTTGTACCCTTTCTGCCTAGCACAGTGTCCAGCAATAGTAGGTGTTTAAAGCTTATTGAATTGAATAGATTGATTAAAGAAACTGAATTGGGAATATTTAGACTGTAGAAGAGAATACTTTAGGTGCTTTGAGAATGAATCTGAGAACTGTCTTTAGATATAAAGAATTGTCAAGTAGAGAGGAACTAAAATAACCTTTTCTGTTTTATCTAAAGGACAGAACTAGGAACTATGAGTAAATCTAGGATTGGTTTGTAGTTTAAAAAAAAAAAAAAAAAAAAAGTCTCTAATCCCTAGAGCAGTCCAGAAGTGGAATAAGTTGACTGTTTTCCCTCACTGAAGATCTGAAACAGTCTGATTGACCCATTTCTTGATTTTTTTAACAAAGTATTCTTGGGTTAGACTAGATTGGTTCCTTCCAATTTTGAGATTCCGTGATAGTTTTCAATAAATATACAAAAGAATCTTCCACCTGTTAATAGTTAGTACTTAGATCAGTAGATCACTTTTTGGATATTTGTGTGTCTCAAACTTTTTCAAATTAAAAGAGAACAGTATGTCTATTGAACTAGTTCTCTTCTGTGTTTGAGTTAGTCTCTTTATTCTAACAATTTTTATAAAATTACATTTTGAAATTAAATGATTATAAAATAATTCACTCTATTCATCTTCATAACAATTCAGTATTTGTTGTATTTGAGTCTAAAGTTACATTTAGATTTTAGTCTTTAAGAGTCCTTTCTCTTAGTTTCTCTAGAAAAAAAGAAGTCATAATAATTGTAATATCTGTCTTGGGACTATTGTTTAGAAAACTATTTTGTAAAGTTTTAAGCACTAATTGTGAGTTATTAGCAATCCAAGTGAATTATTTTTTAGTCAAAGTGGTTAATATGTTTATGGATAAAATAAAATAATTTAGATAAAAGGTAGAAAGATGGATTGCTTTTTATCTAACTTACTATTTATATATCATTTCTTAAATATTAAGAGTAGTACGGAGTACTCTTCCTTAAAATTCCTAGAAAATTTGAGTATAGAGATATTGAAGGATGAAGAATCCAGCTTCCTAAACTTGAGAATATTGTCAGATTGAGCTTTCACTTTTTTAGGACCAAGACTGCTTATATAGAATAGGGATACTTAGTGACATGATTGTATTTGGCATAAATTTAAAATGTTTAATAAATCCATATTTCATTTTGAAAACATATTTTAGAGTTTAGAATAGATACTGATTTATCCAAATTAGTAAAAATGCCTGAGTTGGTAGTTTTGTTTTCTTCTTATACTTACTTTTTTTGAGAGCCAATTTTAGAAACAGAAAGGTTGCTCTTTTCTTTAAACTATATATTCAACTTCCCTACCACTTTTTCTAAATAAAGGTTTCATAGATATGAATTATCCTTAAAACAACAACTACCCACATCTATTGTTAACCTTTTGATATTTCAAGATCATAGGAACGTTGATTTGTGAGACATAGTAAAACTCTGTCATATGAAAAGAAACAGACCAGGAGACCAAAGATAAGAGTGCTATGTTGCTTGCCACTGGCCAGTAAAGGTTTTACATCTTATTAGATTATGCCCCTGTTTGGTCAGTAAGACTAAGGCAGAAGAGGAGTGAAAGAACAATACATTTAAAGACATTAGTGAAAAATGTGCTGAAGGGAAAGCATTCAGTACAATTCAAAATGGGCTGGTAATACAAATTCAGCATGCCAGCAGTCAAGCACAGTCTTCATTTCCCATCTATGGCTGTCAGTGCATGGACATTGTTAGCAGTTGACCTCAGCATTTACTGCTGTGTGTGCTGCCAACACTGGGAATTCCAGACATCCTTTAAGAGATAAGATAGGCATATGTAGCAAGAAGGCAGAGACAGATTAATAGAAGCTTATTTAGATTTTCTTCTTTATTTTAAAAGTAATATAAATGCCCTTCAAGATGACAAATCATGTAAATAGTCAAATTTAAGGAAGTTAAATTCATTTTAAAATGTGACTCCATTCCACTGACTAGTGTGAACTTTCTAAAACACCTTGTAACTTTTGGGAATAATGGTATTAGATAGACAGATGAATATTATATCCATGACTTAGCATTTCTTATTCTTTTATTGAAATGTCCATCTTACATGCTTTCTCATGGAAAAAAAAAAAAGGGCTTTTAAAACATTTACCTAGTTGCTATCTCAAAAACCTAGGGGATCTTAAATTTGATTTTCATGTTCTTAGTTTTGAAAAATCCTAGTTTTAAGAAAAAGGAACCATAAAAATATAACTCATGCCTTATGCCAACCAAGAATTCTTTTTTTCCATTTGCTTTTGGCAATGTCAAAAAAGAAAAGAGCGTCACAAAATAAAGAGAACCTGTTTTATCCTATAAAAGTTTTTCCAATTCCAATATGTATATTTTATCCATTGCCTCAGTACAAAGGAATATGCCCCTATCCTTTAAGATTATATAAGCAACACTGATCCTTTTAAAAATAATCAACAAACCAATCTAAAGACTCATTTTAGAGATTGAGAACTGAAAGGTTTTTGGATAAAATATAGAGCAGTCAGCTTTTAAAATGTGTCAAGCATTATACTAAATGATGGGAATACAAAGATGTTTTAAAAGATCTGATTATGTAGAAATACTTTTAAGGGTTATATACTATATAAGTAAATTTTCCAAGAACCTTTCAATTAAATTGTGTGTCACACTACAAAGAAGCAGATGAAAGTTTTTGATTACATGCCCTTTAAAAATAAATTGCATGTGCTTTTAACATCTTGAAATTGAGTATTTTTATCTTTTCTACAGAAGAATTTGAAAAACAACAACAAAATCAACATCCTAGTCATAATTGATTTGTTATATATGAATTCTTACTTGAAAACTAATTCTAAAATTGTCCTGAGGACATTCTAAAATTTCCTTCTTCTTTACCTAATAATGAAAAGAGAAATAATGTTTTAATTTAAATAGATGTTTAATATTGTATTATCTGTTCAGGCTGTCAACTTAACACCTTCAACTTGAGAATTTCTATAACGTAATATATTACAGAGGCACATGTTTATAGACAGAACTTTTAGATAGTAGCACCTCAGGCTTCAAATATCAATATTGTTGAAAGTCTGTGTTAGATACCAAGGTAAATTCCAAAGAAATATCCATATAGTTGCAAAAAAAGCAAAAAAAAAGAAAAAAGAAATATCCATATAGTGGTTGAATGTAATTCATACCATTTGTATGTTTATTACTTAGATACTTAGATACATTCCTACTCTTTATGTTATTATCTTACCTTCATGTGAAATGTAGAAACAGTTGAGTTGAGCTTCATGCACCAAAGTGCCCTTAAACTTCCCCTCTGTTTCATTTGGAAGGTGACTAGGTAGTGCCTGATATGCAGGAGTCGTTGATTTAACAAAGGCTTGAAGCATTATAAATGTCCAAATATCCTGTATTAGTGGTTGCTTTGTTAGGATTCCAAAAAAATAAGTCCTGTATTGTAATTTTTTTAAATTTAAAATTGAAAAACATAGAAAACTTTTCTGTCACATCTTAATCTTCAGAAGTTTCCATGATCACTTTATGTTTCTGTCAAAATTGCCATTTTTCTGCTATAAAAATTCTTCTTAAATAAAGAATGATTTAAAAAAAAATTAAAAGAGGTTTTTATTCTTATCCTTTTACAGCATAGTCTCTTTCCTTCTTTGTTTTAGTGACCACTGCCTAGCTAAAGTCAGATCAATTTTATCCAAAGAAAACTTGGATTGAAGTATGATATTATGGTCTTTGTCAGCCTGTCAGCTCCTCACTTTCCTGAGGCATGAGTAGTTCTGGTTTTTATACACCACCACTAGCTAGTTTGATATAACCTCTGGAGGGGAAGAGCAGTAAGTCTGTCTAGAGGTGTGGAAGCATTGACAGAAAGCTACAATTCCATTTTTTTTTTTTTTAACATTAATGAAATTCACTATCTTGGTCCTGTTGGGATTTTCCTAAAGTCATGAAGATATTATTTGGGAGGGTAATTCTGAGTCATTTCATTTTTTTTTATTTTATATTGTATGTGTCATTCCCTAGCACCGGCCAGCCCTTTGGGTTACTGTTTCCTGATACTTAAGCTTGATGTTCATATTAAACTTGACTCACAACTTACAGGACAGATTATTTCATTTCTATTTTAAAGCTATGTTGCTGTTTAGCTAACTTTATGCCAGAAAATGTTTCCTGATGTAGAAAAGTTTCTTCCATGTCCTAAAATAATTTACAGGAATCCTGTTTTTCCCTCCTTCCCTTTTGACATTTTAAAGATGTTTTCCTAGCACTTTCCTTTCCCAAATCTTCGTTTCACTTATATTACAGTGCTGACAATGTCAAATTACTTTAATGTGTATGTTAACAGTTTTCTTGGCACCTTCCCCTGATGAAGACCTCATGTCAGATGCCACAAATAGTCTAAAATTTATAATTCAGTTCAGTTCAACACAACCCTTCACTTGCCAAGCATTAGGCTGGACTACAAAGATAAATATAATAAAGATCTTATTCTTTTTTGTTGTTGTTCAGTAATTCTGAGTTGTGTCTGGCTTTTCATGATCTTATTTTGGGGTTTTCTTGACAAAGATAATAGAGTGCTTGCCATTTCCTTCTTCAGTTCATTTTAGAGATGAGAAAACTGAGACAAACCGGGTTAAGTGGCTTGCCCTTTACTCTTGCTGCCCCTGTTCTTCTAGGAGATTACAGACTAATAGATAAAGGTGAGGAACAAGGATGAAGACTTATATACAAATAATTTATTCAAAGGAGAGGGTATTAGGAGTGGGGGGGGGGGCAGCTAGGTGGTTCAGTGGATAGAGCACCAGCCCTGAAGTCCGGAGGACCTGAGCTCAAATCTTATCTCAGACACTTAACATTCCCTAGCTGTGTGACCTTGGGCAAGTCACTTAATTCCAATTGCCTCAGGGGAAGAGAGAGAGAGAGAGAGAGAGAGAGAGAGAGAGAGAGAGAGAGAGAGAGAGAGAGATTTAGAGAGAGAGAGAGAGAGAGAGAGAGAGAGAGAGAGAGAGAGAGAGAGAGAGACTGAGATGGAGATCACTTTTTAAATGGATGTTGAATATGAGAGTGGCCAGAGAAAGCTTGAAGAGACATTAAAAGCCTTGGATTCATCAATAGGGGTCAGCAATACTGGGACTCTGTGGCCGGAGAAGTCAATAACAGCTAAACAAATGGGAAATCTGCCTGTACTCTTGACAAAATTTCTCCTTTCCTACCTAAAACCTAATTTAGCATCCTGTTTTAGGAAGCAAGAATCCCAAAGAATTCTGATAGGGAATTTCTGGGGTCAGAAGTAGGTGAGAAGGACAGGAAATTAGGTCAGAAACCCTCAGGGCAACATCCTAACACAGATGCCTACTGTTAGCCCGAAGTCCATTCTGAAATTACTCAGGCTTGGAGTTAGAGGAAAAAACAGACACATAAGAAGAGATGGAAGTCAGTGGCAGAACTTCAGTTAATTGAGGTCTGGAATAAGTAAAGTCTGATCATTCAAGAGTTTTTTTGGGTTCATGTTTTGTTTTGTTTTTTGGTGAGGTGGGGGGCGGGGGGTGTAATAGAGTTAAACCCTAGCACAAAGTCTCAAATCAGCAACTGAAAATAAAGTTAAGAGTAAACAGAAGATCCAAAACACTATGGAGAAATATTATGGATCAGGAGATGTCCAAAAGATAAGCCAAAAGTAAATAATTCCCTAACAACTGTAAGCAAAGCCTCAGAGAAAATAATGGTTTGACCTCAAATATTAAAAATAGTACCTGGAAGAAATTAGACAAGAAATTAAAAAATGAAATAACTGAAATTAAAACTCTGGAAGAAAGAATTCAAATAATAAATAACTTTGAAGAGTATAGGAAAACTATGTCGTGCAGTATATAGAATGCTAGGTCCAGAGTCAAATCCAGCCTCAGACAGTTACTATGAGACTCTAGAAAGATTACTTCTATTTGCCTCATTTTCTTCAACTGCAAAGTGGACATGATAACAGTACCTCTCAAGGTCATTTTGAGGATCAAATAATAATTGTAGGACATTTAGCACAGTGCCTGGCACATAGTTGGCACTATATAAAGATGAGTAGTAGTATGACGATGGAGGAGGAGGAAGAAGGAAGTAGCAAAAAGTAGATTTGATTAAAAGAAAGAGACAAAGTAAATATGGGCATGACCACTGGGAGTTGGGTTTGTTTTTTTTTTTTCCCTTTTCTATATATATTTGTGACAAGTTTTTTCTTTTTCTTTTTTTTTTTTTTTTTGGTTTTTTTTTTCCTATCTTTTTTACTTTAAATTTCAGAGAAGGCAGAGGAGTATTAGAAATAGGATTCTGTCTTCTCCCACCAAAAGAAGAAAGGCAAGGAGCCACAGACAAGCAGTATAGCTTTGAAATTATATGTCAAATTTGTTGTATACGTAAATAGGTAAACTGTACATAATAGAGATTAATAGTTTCTAGCACATTTTTCTCCTTTTCCAAAATGTGTGGAATATTTCTCAATATGTGTGGAAATTCTCGTTTGATTTAGTGTTTTTTTTTTTAAATATAGGATAGGCTGTAAATGAAATGAACTCATCCATAAAGCAAACCCAAAAATGGCAGAATGTATTAGACACCAGTCTAATAAACTTTTTTTTTTTCATTTTAAACTTAAACATCAAAAAATGAGCATTTCCAGGAACATAAAACCCAAAGAGAGGATTCCACATGAAAATCTCTCATTTTATATCCATACTTTTTATTTAAAACAAACAAACAAAAAACTACTTTTAAAACTGTTGCCTTCACTTCCTTTGTTCTCTTATGTGCATTTAAAATATGTTACACTATCCCTCTTGGTAGGAGTTGGGTAAGAAAAGAATCAATGTTGGTGATTCTTCCAACCCATGCTTCCCAGTAAACTGACAGGGGAGGAACCTTGTAACAAATATATCTGTTGAAGTAAAATGAATCTCCACAGTGACCTTGTCCAAAAATGTGCTTTGTTCTGCCCTTGGGTACCTCTCCTTGCAGCCAGGAAGCAGGTGATATGCTTCATCCTACATTGGGGGTGGTCAGTGCTTTAATCAGAATTCTTAAATCTTTTGGAGTCCTCTTCCAATATAGTATTGTCCTTGTTTAAATTGTTCTCCTAGGTTTGTTTGCTTATTTGTGAGTCAGTTCATTGTTTCTTTTTCAGTCATTTCAGTCCTCTTCAACTTTTCACGATCTCATTTGGGGTTTTCTTGGACTGGAGGGATTTGTCATTTCTTTCTCTGACTGATGAGGAAACTGAGGCAAATAGGGTTAAAATGACTTACCCAAGGATACATAGATAGTACATGACTGACACCAAATTTAATGCGGGTCTTCCTGATTCCAGGTGCTGCACTTTCACTGCTGTGCCACTGAGGCCCCTTTTCTGACAAATAACTAATAAGTAATAGTTAACATTTATATAGCACTTACTTTGTGCCAGGGACTGTGATAAGCACTTTCTACTTATCTCATTTATTTTCATAACAATTTAGGGAGGTAGGTGCTCTTATCTCCATTTTGAAGATGAGAGTAGCTGGAATCTCTCAAATCTTGGATCTCCTCTTTCTCTCACCAATTCAGGACCCATACAGGTATGGGGCATGGAATAATCAATCTCTACTAATGAGGAGAAAGTTCCATACAAATGACTCTTTTTCATTTGTTTTGACAAGGGTTATATCCAAGAAACAGTTTCCAAGGGAGATAACTAACTATAAGCTGCTTAAAACCTGTAACACAGAAGAAAGAATATTAGAGTGGCCAGAAAATAAGAGTCTTTACCATCAGGTAATCAGGGACAAGTACAAGATCCTACTTTCCCCCTTTCCTCCTGGTCTCTTTTATAGAGAAAGGAATGATCCAGAAGGCTTATTCTTTAAGACCAGAAATCCCTAAAGATTAGACATAGAAAGTAGATTTTAAAATGGCACCTAACAACTTGGTGAAAGTAACTCGTTGTCTAAGAACTGAGGCCTAACCTAGCTTCCATTCCAGACAGAGTTGGGCAAACTGACTTCAAAGATAAGACCTTGTAGAAGTCAGTCATTTTCTAAGAAAAGAGAAACTAAGAATAAATGAAGTCTTTTATAGAGAAAGACCACAATTTTCTGATAAGGCTTTTTAAAATTTTGTGACATCCCCATTGATCTGTTATTACAATATTCTATATATGAAAAGGTGTGTTTTCCCTTATAGAACAAGAGAGCTTGTGAAAACAGAAAGCCAAAGCTTAGGGGGGGAAACATAATGCAGAGAGGGAGAGATGATGGCAACCAAAAACCAGGAGGGTATAGATCACCCACATGCTAGAGAGATTTAAAGGAGGAGACATGAATTTTTAGACATAATCAAAATAGTAATTTATTTTGACCGTGCATAATTATTACAAGAGTTTTGTTTCTCTTTTTCTTTACAGGGTTGTGAACTGAAGGAAGGGCAAATTGCTGGTAGTAGTAATGAGGATAGTGGTGGTGGTCCTTCATTTTTGAAGAAGGCCACAGATATAAAATTAATATCAATTTCTAAAAAATTGTTAAAGAAAATCATACTTCTGGGGAGAATGCTCTAGTGCAATTGATAATGTTATTTCATAAATCCCTTTGCTTTAGGAAAAAGTGTGTATATGATCTTTGTATTTCCTTAATTCATACAATCAGATCTTTCAATTAGATATTTGAAATGTATTTTGGAAATGTTTCAGTCTTGTGTTTAGTAAGAAGATGTAGTTGAACAAATGAAAATGTTTGGAGTTTTTTCAAATTTATAAAAAAAATCTTGTGAATTTCCTCGCATAATAAACAACTCACTTCAAGAGATTAAATAAATATTAAATGATTATTTTGTGGGGTTTTTTGAACTTTCCTTCTATAAATTTAAATATATGCCTATTTTTGCTAGTATTTTAATTGGAAGGGGGGAAAAAACACCTTTCTTGGGAATAGTTTCTAAAACAGTTTTTCTGAACACAAAAATAAAGATACGATGTGTCCCTACATTTTAAACAGAAATACAAAGTCAAGAATCTTAGAATTCTAATTTCTTGTTTTCATTTAGTCAAGAAACACTTTCTGAGTATTTGCTATCTTAAAGACATCCTTTTAATCACTGTATTTTCAAGTAAATAAAATGCTTTATAGGTTTTGAATCGTCATTTAAATCTATATGTTCATAGTCATTGCAGATTTCTCTGTGGATTTACACCCAAATTCAAGGCTTATTTTTTCTAAGCTTCTGGTTTCTATGATTATTTTCATTCATTGTATTTTTGAAAAAGAGAAAAGGAACTTCCCACTATTTTGTGGTTGAGAAGTTGCTCATAATTTATATTTGTGTTTTTGCAGTGTCCATTTATGGAATTTGGTTTTATGATAAGGAGGAATGCCAAAGAATTGCAGAGCTCATGAAAAGGTAAGTAGTGATAAGCTACTGTTTTTATTTATATGTACATATACATATACACACACACATATAAATACATTTTAATGTTAGTGGAATATTTCTCTTTGGAAATACTTTATAATAATTGAGAAATTAAATACTGATACCTAATATTAGAAATTTTACCGAAAAACAGCCATAGATGTCTACCTGCTACATTTAGTTTTATGTAACATATAAGCTTTAGTCTGTTTTTTCAGATATAAATGTGAAATGTAAATGATTCTCAAATAAGAGTATACCTTTTATAGCAAAATAAGTTATTTTTTCCTTTATAAATGCAATTGTTTGTTGTTGGGGTTTTTGCTGTTGAAAACAAGTATACTGCTAATAAAGGAGAGGCAGAATGAGAGAAGTACTAAAAGATTTACATTTCTGGGATCCTTTCTCCCTTTTCTGACCTGAATTTGGTTTCCCTATTCCTCTACCAGATTTTCCCATCTATTTTCATTTTCTGGTAGATTTTTTTTTTCTGTGCATGTGCTAATGTAGTTTTTTATTTTTCATCTTTTTTTTCCCCTGAAGCAGTTGGGGTTAAGTGACTTGCCCAGGGTCTCATAGCTAGGAAGTCTTAAGTGTCTGAGGCCAGATTTGAACTCAGGTCTTATGGGACTTATCACTGCCTACTTTTCCATTGGTTACTCCTTCAATCAATTCTTGAACTCTGAGATCTGCTTACTTTGAGGTAACAATTCTTTCTTTTTTTTTTTTTTTTTTTTTT
>JAJPUD010005717.1:0-13412 GCA_023553655.1 Myrmecobius fasciatus
GGGCTTGGGGTGGGATGGGGAAAGATCAGAAGGCTTTTGAGCAGAGTATTATTCTTTGTTTTAAGGCCAGTCACAGCACATGCAATTCTCCTTAAAGATCAGGCCCTGGGCACACTGGAAATGAAAGGTCCTGCCTCCAGCACACTTGTAGAACTTAGTGGCATTTTCAGGATCCACGTAGGTGCCATCTGCTTTACCAGCACAGAAACTACCATCTCCTCCAGTTTCTCCGCCGTTGCCTCCATCACCACCGCCTCCATTGCCTCCATCACCACCGCCTCCGTTGCCTCCATCACCACCGCCTCCGCTGCCTCCATTGCCACCCCCTTCTCCACCACTGCCTCCATTACCCCCTGATCCTCCTCCAGTGTTGGAGCAGAAGCTTTGACTTCTAGGTGTGGGGAACAGGTCATGCAGGGTTTTACTGGCTGGGGTACACTCTGCAAGAGGAAAAGAGCAAGTGAGATGAATCACACCTGGAAGGGGCCCTTTTCATTTACATATAGATTCAAAAATAGAACCTCATCCTGGACATCCACTTAAGGCTCCAAATTCTGGGAAATTAACCTTGAAATTCAAACTTTAGTTGAGCTTCTTAGAAAGGGTACACCTGAAATGGCAAATGGAAGCTACCAGAAAAGCCAGCAGTAAGGTCAGATGTTCTTACTCTTTCCTTCAAGACCTTATCTATAATTAGCAAGAAGTTACAGGGAAGAAGCAGCAAAGGGAGGTCTAACTGGGTATATTCCAGGGATGACAAGGCCACTGGGACAAAGGAGCCCTTAGGAAAACATGAAAAAGAGCTGGATAGAGGAGAAAGGGACTTTCTATGTATATAACAATAACATGAGTTTCTGAAAATTCACTTTGGTTGTGGCCAGTTTTCCCCTTTGTTTGCATTAAAATACTCCTAGGGAAGATATTTCCATCTTGAATGGTCCATATTTCGAACTAATAACTCTGGGAACCATTCAGACGCCACAAGAAGTCACATTCCTCCTCCTGAGCCATACAAGGCCCCTTTGAACACCAACTTTCAGTGATGAAACAAGGTACAGTAGTAAGTCCCAAAATCCTCTGGGAAGGAAGGCTTACCACCCAGTAGCTTTTTTTCTTACTTTAGCACTTGCTGAGTTAGCTTTCTAAGTTAATTTCCTTAGCAGCCTTGTCTCCTCTGGCTGCTGCCCCAGTGTTCCCCTAGTACTCCTGAGCCTACTCTGGCACTTAGGATGGGGTTATCCAGTACTGAGTTACCTGCTGATAGCCCCAGGAGAGACCGTAGTTTACTTATGAGTGGATGTTTGCCCTCATTGCAGAAAGTCCCTGAGAAGTCATCCAGGTCAATGGCCCAAACCATAGCACCCCCAAATTTGTTCTGCTTAACAAAATCCACCTGCAGAGAAAAGAAAAGAAAAAATTAGCAATTTAGTCCCTGTGAACCTTTTCCTCAATTTAAATATCCTCATAAAAAAACTTGGACCCATTCTAGT
Organism: Myrmecobius fasciatus; assembly: GCA_023553655.1. Lineage (NCBI taxonomy): Eukaryota > Metazoa > Chordata > Mammalia > Dasyuromorphia > Myrmecobiidae > Myrmecobius > Myrmecobius fasciatus. The sequence goes on from JAJPUD010005717.1 coordinate 1,491, forward strand.
GTGAGTGGAGAATATTGTAGAGAGAAAACCCACAAATAGGGTAGAGATATTTTATATGCTGTGCACCCCAATGACTTAATATAGGGAATTCTCCCAGAATATTAAGTAAATTTTATCAACTGACTCATAGCTGAGCTTAATTTCAAGCAGCCTTGTCAGCTTTAGCTTCTGAGGAGAATAGCTCCTCCTGACTATAATCCTATGATTGATAAAGGAAGCCATATATATCAGGCCAACTTTGCTCCCTCTTCCCCCCCACAGAGCTGCATTCAGTGGTAATTCAGACAAGGCCAGTTTTAAGGACAAAAGAATATGAGCTTTTTGAGTGCAAGAAGTGTTTGATTTTTTTGTCTTTATGCACCCAGTGCCTAGAACAGTGTCTTGCACTTTCAGGTATTTAATGTCTATCGAATTTAATTGCATTGAACTGAAATGTTACTCCTGTGTTTAGCTTGAATGCATCATGGGCTTGGTATATTTCTGCTTTCCCTCTATATTAACAGCTTGATGGCCCCCCTCAACTTGATGGGGTGTTGGGGAATGTTGGAAAAAACCCTCTTTTCATCAGGTTTAGAAACAAGAATTGATCTTTGCCTTTCAATTCTTACCTTGTACTCATAGCTCTTTACATCATCAAAGCCGATCCATTCACTGCTTTTGTAAGCATAGGGGACTTTCTGATCATCAATCCAGGAGGTGGTTGCATCTTTTAAAAATGTGCAGATCTGGGGGGGGAGGGGAAATGAGATAATAGCCAATCACCATCAGTTCTGTACAACTGAAGAGGGTTGATGACAATAATGAGCTTCTGACCTCTTGGAACTCTTGGTTTCTTTCAAGACTCAGCTCCAGCCCCACCTCCTAGATAAAGCTATAAACCCCCATTTTCTTTAATTTGCATTTCTTTAATTTAATTAAATTTCTTTAATTTAAATAAATTTGCATTTATTTTGTATATATTTTGACTATATTTATACACATGTTGTCTCCTCCCAGTAGAATATAAGTTTCTTCAAGCTGATTTTAGAAAAGCCTGGAAAGATTTACAGGAAAAGATGCTGAACTTAACAAGCAGAATCAGGAATATACTGTATACAAAAAGAGCAAGAATATGCAGTGAAAGGTTTGGTTCTTCTCAGTGGTTCAGTGATCCAAAGCAGTCCCAATAGACTTTGGACATGTGCATCCAGAAAAAGAACTAAGGAGACTGAATGTAAAACAACACATGCTTTGTTCACTTCTTTTTTTCTTTTTATCTCTCTCATGGTTTTTCCTTTTTGCTCTGATTTTTTCTCTCCCAACATGGTTCATAAAGCAATGTAAATTCAAAATAAATAAATTTACCAGAAAAAAAAAGAATGTAAGTTTCTTGAGGGTGGTTTCTAGGACAGTACCTGAGATACATGAATGAGATAATAAATGCTTGTCAATTGAATGAAAAGATATAGGGTAGTCAGATAATGAACTTTTAAAAATTTGAATGATCCCAAGCATCTACCCTCCATTATGCCTCAAGTTTCCTTAGATCTATCTTCCCTTTGAGAAAAAGAGAGACAGACAGACAGACAGAAAGACAGAGAGAGATGAGGGGCAGGGGTGGGGAGGGAGACAGAGGGAAGGAAGGGGGGAGGAAGACAAAGAGAGACAGAGACAGAGAGACAAGAGACAGAGACAGAGAGAGACAAGAGATAGAGACAGAAACAGAGACAGAGACAAGAGACAGAGGCAGAAACACAGAGACAGAAACAGAGACAGAGACAGAGAAAGACAGAAACAGAGAGAGAGAGAGAGGAAAGGAGGGAGGGAAGGAAGGGAAGAAAACAGAGGAGAAAAATTATATATGAATATGTGCACATACATGTATTACAGATATATATATATGTGCATATGTTTTATATGGATATAAATTATATTTTGTTAGAAATTATACCTTATATAGGTATACATAATTATAATACCTTATATAGGTATACATAATTATAAATATATATATATATTATAATTTAATATATATTAAATATAATATATAAATATATATTTTACATATATGTAATTTATATTTATTGTCTACATATGAAAACATACCCATGTATATATATACATTTGTAACACATGTATGTGTGCTGACAACTTCCTTCCCAGTGCCAAAAAATTCATTCATGTCTCCCAGTACTTAAAGAATTTTCCTCTGATTTTTCTTGTGCAGCATGATATTTGTAGAAATATGTATAGAGGAATTGTATGTTTAACATACATTGAATAACTTGCAAACTGGAGGGGAAGGGAGAGGAAAAATTAGAACACAAGGTTTTGTAGGGGTGAATGTTGAAAATTATCCATGTATATATTTTGAAAAAAATCTATAATTAAAAAAATTTTAAATAAAAGTAAAATATCCTCCAAAAAAAAGAATCTTCCTTTTAGACTCTAACCATAAGCCTATAACCAGGGTCCTTTCCACAGCTAAAATCTCATACAAAATATTCTACAATCCCTACCTTCATTACCTTACAAGAAGCTTCTTGTAATCTGGGATCTGACACCACTCTACTGACCTGCTCGCTCCAACTGATGGCCTTTCTTCATTCCTCAGCTTCACTGATCTTTCTAAAGTAATTGATATTACTTTACTTCCTTCTTCTAGATATTCTTTCCTCTTCTCAATTCTGCAGCATTTTCTCTCTGGCTCTTTCTCCTCCTCCCTATTTGATTACCCCTTCTTGGTCATTTTTTCCTTCCTCTCCTTTCTCCCTAAGTGTGTGCCCCCAAGGTCTATCCTAGGCAACTTTCCATCCACTCCAATGCATTTGATTTATCACCTTTATCCAAAAAACTAGCAACTGTATGTATCCAGACCTTCCTCTCTCCAGCATCTTCACCTCCATGCTATGTACCTCTTTCTGGATATTTTGTCAGTCTTTCAAATTTATATCCAAAATATAATTGTCCTACCTCCCCAAATTCATATTTCTACTAATGGTACCCCCTCCACTTTCCTAGTCACTCAGCCTCAAAATCTTTTTAATATTCCCTCTTTCATGGAATAAACAGATAAGTACTAACAATTCTTCCTGCAGAATCTCTTTCTAATCCCTCTCTTCTATCTATTGATATTGCCTTCTTCTTTATTGAGGCCAATATCTGGACTATATAATAAACTCCCAATGGGCTCCTTACCTTCAGCCTCTTCTGGCCCTTATAAAGCTATTAAAATTCTCTCCCCAGGTGTGATTGGATCACCCCCCTGCTTAGAAATCTTTAGTGACTCTCCATTGCCTTTTAAATGGAAATGCTTGCTTTATTCTGTAAATTTTAAAATTAAATACGAACTCCTTGGCCTAGCAAATAAAGCCCACCACAATCTCTTTTCTTTCCAGATTTATATCCTAATCCTTTCCATATCTTCTATATTTCATCAAAACTCTATCTCCCATCTTGAAGCATTCATATGAACAATCCCCCCAATCCTGTGGTGTTTTCCCTTGCATCTCTATATTTTAGAATCTTTTTTCATCTTTTAAGGTTCATCTCAACTGTTAGACCGTCCATAAAGCCTTCCCTGGATCATTTTATCCCTCCCAGTTTTAGTTTCTTCATCTGTCAAGACAAAGGAGTTGGACTTAGGTTCCTTCCATTTTCAAGTTCACCAAAATGGAAGTCCTCAGATTTTCCTAGAAACTCTAACCTGTGTGTATATATATATATATATACACGATGTACAGTATATATGTTCTTCAGTATTCCTGTCTTATCACTACACCTATAAAATGTAAATTTGTTGAGAGAACTGACAATGGTAATCTGTGACCATATATTCCCAGAACAGTAGTTTGTCCACAATAGTTACATAATAAATATTTGTTGAGTTAAAAAGTTGACATTTACATGGTACTTTAAGTTTTATTAAGTACTTTATACAGATCATCCTATTTAATTTTTTATGTCATCCCTATGAGGTAGGTTCAATTATTATTACCTCATCTTACAGAAAAGGAAACAAAAGGCACAGGCAGGTCAAGTTATCTGGTGCAAAATTTGAATTCAGGTCTTCCTGATTCAAGTCTAAATTATCATCTTGCCTCTGAAAAAATGAGTCCATGCCATAGCTTCAGGTCACAAATTATCCACAAAAACAGGTTTAAAACTTTATAGGCTCCAGGTAAATTAGGCTCAATCCATTTTCCTTCCCAAGAGATTAGATTATTTTAAGCCTTTTTCAGGGAAACCCTCTTCATGTTTACATGACTGTAAATAAATGCACCATCCCAATATAAGAACAGACAGAAGGAAAGCTTCAAGCTCAATGTGAATATAATTGGAAATCTGATCCTGCTCTTCCCAAGGCTTTCTACTGTTTAAAATTATATATTTCCAGAACCCAAAAAAAGGATGTCATGGAATGAGTTGGATGGCAAAGAGTTATTTGGGAACAGGAACTTTTTTAACCCATTTGTAAACATGACCAATTTAAATGTACTACCTCATAATAAGCCCAGAATCCAGCCTCACGTGTGTAAGGACCAGATGAGCCTGCCCCAGAGGCCGGAGCACCAACAGAAGTATCAGAGGAGGTGAGCCGGAAGGTTCGTCCATAGGTAGGGAATCCCATGATAAGCTTCTCAGCTGGAACGCCATTGTCTTCCCAATACTTCATGGCATATTCCTTCAGGAGACAAAGCAAAGCATCATTTCCTGTTGATGAAATGACTAGATCTAATTGATCCAAGTCCAGAGGCCTTCAAACCTGCAGAACTCCCATATGACTAGCAGTCCATTGGGGGAGTAGGGAGACACAAATTTCTGGTTCTATTGGGAAATTTCAGATATCATCTCAGCAATCTTCCACAATTCAGTGTTTTATGGAGTGGTCTGGAACACTCATTGGTTAAGCGACATAGCTAATATGTGTTACAGGCAGGATTTGAACTAAGATCTTCTAGGTTCCAAGGCCAACACACTATCTACAGTGATACACTGCCCCTCAAGATGCTTTCTTACACAGTTGAAATAGCGGTTGTCTCCTTTGTCCTTGGATCCCACATGAAGGGGGCTATTATGTCCAGTGACTGTGTCCCAACCACCATGGAAGTCATAGGTCATCACACTGATGAAGTCCAGGAGCCTGAAATGAGAGGCATTCATCAGATATGAAGCCCAGGAAAACTGTATATTTTGTATGAAAAACTCAGGTGGGAAACCTTAGAACAGCAGAAGCAACCAGTTGTTCAGTGGCCATGATCCTCTCTTAACTTAGCTTATCTAAGGTTAACTTCAAACCACATAAATACCATCACGAAGTCAACAAACATTTATTAAGTAGCTATATATATATATACACATATATATTAAGTACCTATAAATATGCAAGGTGCTAGGGATACAAAAAAAAAGGCAAAAACATCTCCTGTCCTAAAAGAACTCATAATCATCAGCCCCAAAGTCAAAATCTTTTCAATTAATATAGGACCCATAAAAATGTGGATTCTACCGGCATGGCCTTTAAGGACTGGAAGTCACCTCCAAGAGATGAAGATGATTATTTAAATAATAAATACTTATTAAAAGCCTATAAAGTACACAGTGCTGGGGAAGGGGGGGTTCAAGTACAAAGAATGAAAAAAATCCTTATTCCCAATAAACTTAAATTCTAATGATGGAGACAGCATATACAAATAAAAATAAAATCAGTATATATAATTATATATGTGTGTGTACATACATATATATGTATATGCATATATAGTTAATAAATACACACATGCTTACATACACACACATAAAGTAGTTAGAGAAGTATTCATAGATGGAGGAGGCTAGCAGTTGTATCATCAAGGTTTATGCAAAAGATGGTACCAGACTACCAAAAGATGGTCTATGGAGAGACAGGAGAAAGGGATCACATGAGATGAATGTAAGGAGAGAAAACATTCCAAGCATGAGGGATATCCAGCAAGAAAGTAGGAGATTAGAGATGGACTTTGGTGCATAAAGAACATAGAGAAGGTCAGTATAGTTAGATTGCAGAGTGTCCAAAATTGTTGGATAGATTGGGGCCAAATTGGAGCTTTAAAAGATCTTTAGGAGAAGATGAACCTTTATTGTCTCACCCATCAAATGCTGTCCTCTTTCTGGAGGCATCTAGGGAGAGATTTCTGTTCTGTGATCCCCAAAAGGATGGACAAAGGAGGAAGTTTGAGAACACATGGCCTATGTCTGTTGGAAAATATGACTGGTAGCCTTTTTCTTTAGTACTCACAAGAACCACTAGCAGAGAGATGTCTGCCATATGCAAGTTTTTTTTAAACTAATATCCAGAAGCAAACTCCCTGAGGACCACAGTCGCCAGAAATTGTGTGTTTGGCCAACACTATGCCAACAGCAAAACACTATCTACTATTGCTACTATTGCTAAAGAGTGTATCGGAGATGTTTTTAGGAACTTCAATAACACTGTGAAAACAGACAACTTTGAAGTATCTGAGAACACTGAGCAGTTCAGTGGCCAACCAAAATTCCAGAAAATTAATAATCAAGCATGCTGTCCATCTCTTGGCAGAGAAATAAGAGAGAATGAGATAAACATTTTTGGACAAGGTCAATATGAGAATTTGCTTCATCAAACTATGCATATTTGTTATAAGGGTTTGAGGAAAGGAGAGAAAATTAGTGCTTATTCATTAAATTCCTTCTTGATTTTAAAGAACTGCTATTGTCCAAGTCTTGAGTCAGCTTATTCTCTTTTCCAGAGCCCACCCAAACACAATAGAAATTGAAAGGAAAGGATCATTGATATGATCCCAGAACAATTGAACTCCAGAACTTCTTCATCCTGTCCCCTTTAGGAAAAAAAATTTAAGGGGACACAACCCTCCACTCCTATACACAATTGAAAATCAATCTGACACTGCCCCCAAAATTTTGGAAACCACTTTTCTAAGATTTGAGATCCCCCGGGAGCCCCACTGAACTTACTTTCCAATCTCTGCAATCTCATATCCAGCATCAATGGTGCCTTTCCCAGCAGACACAGCTGCTGTTATAAGCAATCTGGGGAGTCCTGTTTCTTTGGCTTCTTGTTCAAAAAGCTCTAACATTTCCTAGAGAGAGGAAGAGAAGGGCTGCTGAGAGACTGTTCTCATCCCATTCTCCGCTGGGCTCCTTACCCAGGTTTATGCCCAAGGGAACCTAGGGCTCCATCAGCTTCCTCGAGGTTCCATCCCCACCTTAATCAGGATGGTGAAACGCTGTTTGTCTTCAGGAGGGCTTCCTCGGGAGCCAGGATATTCAAAGTCCAGGTCAATCCCATCAAACCCATGGAGCCGGAGGAAATCAATGACTGAACAGATGAAGGTCTTTCGGTTAGCAGCAGAGGAGACCATGGTGGTGAATCTAGGAGGAGAGCTGTCTGCATTAGGGATGTTGGACATGGTGGCAGTGGCAGGAGCATTCACACTCAGGCAACCTTCTTACAATCATCTTCAACATCAATTGTCCTTGCACACAACTTTCAATTGGATTTTTGCATATTGGAATCATTTTTTTTTCGGTATTAAAGTGAAAGAAAGCCTTCTAGTTTGGCTTATTGATTGCAGTCTATAACACTACTGAGTGCTGCCTGAACCAAATTAAATGAAACTGGGAAACAGTTAACAAAATAAACAAAAATATAGTAGAACATAAATAATGTTAATAAATGGTTTTCTAAGTCAAGATGTAGCCTGCAGGGATCCTTACGTATGGTTTAGTGGTTCCCATTTCTATTTGACTTTATCACTACACTCTAGTCCAATCCTCTTCATTTTAACAGATGAAAATCCTCAGTTCCCAGAGGCTAATTTACTTGTCCAGAATCACAAAGACTAGACTTTGAAATTGGACCTCTGACTTTAAAAGCAGCATCCTTTCGCCTGCCCAGTAATCTTCCCAGCCAAGCTAGGCTCAGGATGGTAAGCCTCTCTCAGTTTTGTGATTATTCTCATTGCTGTGTTTCAGCCCCGAAGATAACACAAGCAAATGCATGAGGTCCTAAGAGGTCCCAAAAGAACCCTCAGTTCATAGAAGGAGCTATCCATTACAGAGGGTTATTATCTCTGTGGGCATTCCCTAAAGATGATGTTTTGGGCATAAAGTTTAGAAATGGGTATAAGCAAGCTCTCCCCAAGGGTTAGCAAATAGGTTTGCCTAGCTAAGGGTTAGCAAACAGGCAATAGAAGGGAGCATCCTTACCACTAGTCTGTTCTAGACCAGAATTTGTTAAACTTTCTCCCCTCGTGACCCCTTTTTACCTAAGAAATTTTTACATGGCCCTGGGTATGTAGGTGTATAAAATAGGTAGACAAATCAAACATTTACTGATGGTAAATCACAATTTTGTGATCCCCACATTCAGTTACCAGACACCAGATGAGATCACAAACTAGTTTAAGAAACTGGGTTTAAACTGCCACTGAGAGAATCTCCTTATCCACAAGGTTATTCACCTTCACCATCTCTGCAGGACAAAGACTTGAAGACAAAGAACATCTACTCTGGTAAGGGAGGGAAGGGGAAGGAGAAAGGGGAAGAGAAAAGGGGGAGGCAAGAAGGGAGAGTCTTAAGCAGTTCTTTTTTAAAACCAAAAAGTTTGAGAAATGCTTCCCTACACCAGACCTCATGACTCCTCCCTGCAGGTGTTATTCTCCATCCACTTTTATCTCTTTCTCATTACCAGTGACTGCTTAAGCATTAGGAGTTCCCCTCTCCCTTTCATCCTCCTTTCTAGGACTTAAAAGAGCTCTTACTTCTGTGTGCCAAAGTTCCAGCCTCCAATGGCAAGCAGATTGACAAGATCTTTATTCCTATAGGGGAGAAACAAATCAGCATGTTTGAAGGAAGGATTACAAAGGCAGGATCGTGCCCCCCATCCCTCTCCCCACCACTGTTTCCCACTTAAACTACCCAGAAAAGGTGCAACAGCTAATTACAACCTGGCCAAATCACAATTCCCTGGCCAAAAAAAAAACAAAACCAAAAACCCTCATACATCTCATTGTCCTCCCTATAATTTATTAGTCAAATTAACTGCTCTAGTCTATTAAGGGGAAAAATCATCCTTAAATGAACCTGCTTCTGAGAACCTCTCTAAAATTATCAGTGATCTCTTTCTCATTAGATCTCATGGCCTTTTCTTAACCTTCCTTCTTCTTGACCTCTCTACAGCCTTTGGCACTGTCCAACACCTTCTTCTCATTGAGACCCTCTTCTCTCCAGGCTTTTGTGACATTGCTCTCTCCTGATTTTCCTTCCACCTGTTACTTCCCAGTCTCCTTTGCTGGGTCTTCTCATAGGTCATCCTGATTGATCTTAGGGGTTCCCCAAGGTTCTGTCTTCTCCCTCTGTACTGTTTCCCTTGGTGATCTCATCAGTCTCCACAGACAGATTCAATCATCATCTCTACACAGAACATTCTCGGATTTATTTGTTCAGTCTGACAGCTTTCTGCTGGACATTTCAAACTGGACATCATTATCTTATACTCATCATGTCTGAAACAGAATTCCTCTCAAATCTTCCTCCCTTTCTAGCTTCCTGTTACTATGAAGAGTACCAGCATTCTCCTAGTCACCCAAGCTTGCAACATAGGTGTGATCTTTGGCTAATCTCTCTCTGTGTCTATCTCTTTCTCTATGTGTGTCTTTCTCTTTGTGTGTCTCTCATCTGTCTGTTTCTCTGTCTCTGTCTGTCTGTCTGTCTCTGTCTGTCTGTCTGTCTCTGTCTGTCTTTGTCTCTCTGTCTCTATTTCTCTCTTTGTCTTTGTCTCTGTTTCTCTCTGTTTCTGCCTGTCTTTGTCTCTATGTGTATGTTTCTCTCTGTCTGTCTCTGTCTCTGTCTGTTTCTCTCTCACACAAACACACACTCCCATATCCAGTCACTTGTCAAGTTCTGTCCATTTTAACAACTTCCATATACGTTCCCTTTTCTCCTCTGAAGCTGCTAGCACCCTGTGCAGGCTTTTGTACCACCTCATACCTGGACTAGTCAAATAACCTGCTGGTTGCTTTCCCAGACTCAAGTCTCTGCTCACTTCTGTTCATCATCTGTTGTGCTTTAAAATGTATTTTCCGGAAGAGCAGATCTGACCCCCCCTCCCCTTCATCCCCCCCCCACCCGTCCCATTCCATAAACTCCATGTTGTTTAGTCATGTCCAACTTTTCATGGCCCCATTTGGGGTTTTCTTGGCAAATATACTGAAATCATTAGTAATTTCCTTCTTCAGCTCATTTTACAGATGAGGAAACTGAGGCAAACAGGATTAAGGGATTTGCCGATAGTAAATGTCGAAGGCTGCATTTGAATTCAGGTCTACCTGACTCCAAGCCTGGCAGTCTGTGCACTATGGCGCCCCCTAGCCGCCCCGCTGACAATTATTACTTCCGGGATCAAATAAAATTCTCCGCTTGGTTTTTAAAGCCCTCTACAAGTTCTTTCCATTATACTTTTCCCTCTTTTCTCGGCTTCCCTGCTTCAGTAGCCAGCCTCCTTCTGATCAGCCCCTCCACAAGAAGCCTTCCCTGTCTCCCTTTACGCTGCGCCCTCCCTCAGCCGCTTCTCCCCACTAGACCGTAAACTCCCAGAAGGCGGGAACTGTCCTCTCTCTCCCTCCCTCCCTCTCTTTCTTTCTCTCTCTGTCTCTCTTTTAGTTTTCTTCCTTCCTTCCTTCCTTCCTTCCTTTCTTTCTTAGGCAATTGGGGTTAAGTGACTTGCCAGGGTCACCCAGCTAGGAAATGTTAAATGTCCGAGGTCACATTTGAACTCGGGTCCTCCTGACTTCTATGCACTAGGTTTCTTTATATCCGCAGAGTTTTAGCACTGTGCCTGGCACATAGTAGGCGCTTAATAAGTGCTAAGTGACCGTCGGAGAGTCTGGTGATGTAGTTTGGGGGCACGACATCTGGAAGGATGCAAAGGATATCGGAGGGAGAAAGGGGAGGAGAATCGGAGTCCAGAGCCAGCCACCCCCCCCCCTTCTAATCCTCTCCGCCCCCGCCGCTACTGACTGTTGTTTCAGGGCCCGGAACTGCGGGTACAAGACGTCGATGTCATTCCACTCATAGGGAGCGATCTTGTTCTCATTCATGGTGGCGAAGGCGTACACCAGGTGCGTGCACAGGCATGGGTCCACATTCTTGGGAAAGTACTTGGCTGGTTCTGGCCGGTACTGAGACCAGTTGGTGAAGTAGCATACCAGCTTGTAGGCAGAACCTTACAGGGCAAAGAAAGCTGCTGTCAGAGCTCCAATAGATCTCCCTCCCACTCACCGAGGGGTCGTCCCCCCCCAAGCAGTCACTGCGACATTTTCACCTTATCTCCAGGATCAAAGATGAACTCATCTGGTCATTTAAAGCCCTTTGCAATATGGCTCTTGGCAGGCTCATGACTCATCCCATCCCCGTCCCACACCTGTGGTTGCCTTTCATTCAGATTCACCTATTGCTGTTCCCTGGATTTCTCCTTGTTAAATTCAATAAATAAACAGAATTTCTAGTGAGAAAGCTAGGTTCACAGAATTTCTGAGTGAGAAGAGGTTCACAATCTCTGAGTGAGAAGAAAGTTAGGTTCACAGAATTTCTGAGTGAGAAGAGGGCTGGATTCACAGAATTTCTGAGTGAGAGGAAAGTTAGGTTCACAGAATTTCTGAGAGAGAAGAGATTCACAGAATTTCTGAGTGAGAAGAGATTCACAATTTCTGAGTGAGAAGAAAGCTAGTTTCACAATTTCTGAGTGAGAAGAAAGCTAGGTTCACAGAATTTCTGAGAGAAGAGATTCACAGAATTTGAGTGAGAAGAAAGCTAGTTTCACAGAATTTCTGAGTGAGAAGGCTGGATTCACAGAATTTCTGAATGAGAAGAGGCTGGATTCACAGAATTTCTGAGTGAGAAGAG
>JAJPUD010005717.1:13422-46645 GCA_023553655.1 Myrmecobius fasciatus
AGAATTTCTGAGTGAGAAGAGATTCACAGAATTTCTGAATGAGAAGAAAACTAGGTTCATAGAATTTCTGAGTGAGAAGAGATTCACAGAATTTCTGAGTGAGAAGAGGGCTGAGTTCACCATTCCCTTTATAATGTCTCTGACAGGTGGTAGTGAACCCCCTCCCCTTCAGAGGAGCCTGTTACTATTCCCTCCCTTCTCTATGCCTTTACAGAGGCTATTTGCTCTACCTGAACCACCTTCCCTACTCATCTTTACCTCTTACCATCCCTTAGCCCCTTCAAAGGTCACCTCAAGGACCACCTCCTGAACAAGAGACCTTTCAGCATCTCCCTGTTATTAATTAGCACTCTCCAAAACTCCTTTGTGTTATTTTGCTTGTGTTCTAGTGTTATTTTTCTGCCACCGTGTTGGGTCTCCCAAGTAGAATGTAACCTCCTTCAGGGCAGGGACTATTCTGTTTGGGGCTTCACTTATCTCAGCGTTGGCATCTAGCAGGCCTTTTAATAAATGTTTGTTGAATTGAATTCTATCTCTAGCCCAGTGTTAGCAAATATCTGTTGGGCTCAATTGAGTGTGGATTAGAGAGTAACAGGAACCTTACCCAGTTGCACTTGCAGCAGGAGAGCCAAGCCTGAAATAAAAGTCAGAGAATCATAAATGGACCCCACAATCAAGTGCTGCCCATTGCCCATTCATACTCCCCCAAGGACTGTTAGGAGACCAGCTAGAAGGTGTCCAGATCTGGAGCCTAAGTTACTCCAAGGATTGTTGGTGCTAGTCAGGCATCCATGGCCCTGCCCACTGTCCCTTACCGGTCCCAGGTACTTTTCTTTCTGCTCTGAGCTGGAACAGCAATGGCTCAGTGTGGAGTTCCCTCATCCCCCAATCAGAACTAACCTCACAACACCTTACCTGGATCATTCCTATGTCCCTCTTGGGAAAATAAAAGAAGGTAAAAAACACTGAGTAATACTTACAGGCCCAGAGCAGCATCCTCCCCATTTTGCCTAAACATGATTCCCAAGCCTTTGACAAAGCTTTATATGGAGAGGATACCTCTGTTATCACTGTGGGAGCAGCACAGCTGCCCACTCCAGACCTAGTGACTTCCCAAGGCCAATACACCCTATCTCAAGTGATACCCCTGCTCCCTCCCCTCACCCCAAGATCAGAACATCAAGCTCTCTACAAGGGAGATTCCTAAAAGGAACACCTGATGGAGGATTGGCAAATCAGCATGTGACCATAAGCAAATCACCAGCATGGTGCCCTTACCCCCTCTAGAACTTCAGAAAGATTCATACACAAATCTAAAACTGTCAGGATCCTCCCTTCAGTTAAAGATTAGAATCTCAGGGAGGAAAGGGGATTGGATCTCAAGCAAAGTGAACCAGCATCACTTAGAGCTCCACTCTTTTTTAAAATTCAACAAGATTTCTGAGTTGGAAAGAACCTCAGAGATTGTTCTCTTAAGAGGCATCCCCTTTATACTGTCTCTGACAAGTGATGGGGAATTTATTTCCAGTCTCTTTAACTTTGAAGCACCTCTAATTTTTAAGTTTTTTTCCCTTTATGTGATTCTCTATTGTTTCCACCCATGGAGACTAGGGATGCCCTCTAGGGCCAAGTAGATTAAATATAGCCCTTGTTCCACAGTCAAATTCTTTCAAGTATGGAAAATTGTTAAATTGCTTTTATTTTATCTTCTCCGAGGTAAAAAGTAAGGATCTTTCATCCTAATCATTGTCCTGAAAATAGAGCATCTAGAACTACAGAAATTGCTCTGGTGTTTGCTGTGCTGACCAGAATTCAGTGGGACTTTTATTTCTTTTGTTATAGATATTAAAAGATCTTAACATAAAAAGGTCAACATTTCCCATTGCATCCTGGGCCATTTCCAGTCGCCTGGATCTTTATTTTGACACTAGACGAGTAAATAAGGCTGGTGACTTTGCACAGCCCTCCCTCACTTCAATCTAAGTCACTTGCATGTCAAGGTCTTGGTCCTCTTTGAGAATGAGGGAAAAATAACAACAATAACAACAATCTATTGATACAATCTAAAACCCTATTAGGTTTTTTTGACTGACTTTACATTGCTGATTGATATTCACCTTGTTGTTGCTATTGTTCAGTCATTTCAATTGCCATCCACTCTTTATGATCCCATTGGGGTTTTCTTGGCAAATATCCTGGAGTGGTTTTCCATTTCTTTCTCCAGCTCTTTACACAGATGAGAAAATTGAGATAAACAGAGTTAAAGGACTTGTGGGGGTCACACAGCTAGTAAGTGTCTGAGGCTGAGTTTGGACTCAGGTGTTTCTGACTCCAGGTCCTATTTTATATTATTATATTATTGTGAAAAAACGTTTTCACAAAAGATCATGAAGAGTCAGATGCAATTGAAAAATGACTAAACAACAAAATGTTAATTATTATTATGTCATAAATATTATTTACATTTTTAACAAAGCCTTAATTTCCTTCTAGGCTCAGCTCAATTGCAATCTTTTCTGTGAAGTACTTATTAGTGCTATCTGCTTCAAATTCATGTGTCTATATTTATCAGTTTAAATGTTTTATCCACTCAATAGAGTGGCAGCTACTTGTGGACAGGGTTTTTTTAATTTTCTCTTTGAATCACTCCCAAGTGATTAAAGTTAAACTATGCATATAATAGGTGCTTAACCAATGCTTGCTGAAAATTTGTTTTTCTTATGGTTTTTTGAGTGTTTTCTTTTGCAATGTGACGAATACAAAAATATATTTTACATGACTTTACATATTTAATTGATGGCAAATTGCCTTCTCAAACAGAAATGGAGAGAATTTGGAATTGAATTTTTTTAAATGAATGGTAAAGTTCCTATTGTTCAGCAATGAAGATAGTTATATACATCTAGAGAGAGGCCTGTGGGAACTGAGTGTGGACCACAGCACAGCATTTTAACACTTTCTGTGAATATTTGCTTGCATTTTGTTTTCCTTCTTAGGTTGTTTTTTTTTTTCTTTCTATATCTGATTTTTCTTGTGCAGTAAGATAATTGTATAAATATGTATACATATATTGGATTTGTCATATAATTTAACATGTATTAGATTACCTGTCATCTAGGGGTGGGGGCAGGGGAAAGGAGGGGAAAAATTTGGAACAAAAAAAATTTTGCAAAGATCAATGTAGAAAAATCACTCATATGTTCTGTAAATGAAAAGCTTTAATTTTAAAAAGGAAAAAAATTAAAATGAATGGTAAAATGGAAAATGGTAAAAATTGAATGTTAAAATTATATATAATTAGAAAATATTTAACAAAATAAATACTTTTAAATAAAATAAATGCTTGCTGAATTGAATTAAATTACCATGAAATAGCATAATAATAACTCATGTTTTATAGTGCTTTTTAGGCTAGTAAAGTGCTTACTTGAAGGAGAGATGGGAAGCAGGATATGCCAGTCTGGTCAAATCACTGCCACTATCTGACTACCATCTCTTCTACTCTAGAGGAGACAGACCAGAATCCCAAGATGAAGAACCCTGGGAATAGCTACCAGCCCAATGTCCTCAACCATGCTCCTGGAAAGCAACTCCTGTGGAAATGCACTCTGGCAATTACTTCTACAGGGAAAAGGCAGCACCTACCCAAGTCCCAGAAAGGAAATCTCTTGTCTCCAAAGTTTTTTCACAATCCAGTGGTTTAACACCAAAGAGGGATATAATTTTGTCAGTGGAAATGACGCTCAAGAAGAGGGATTGCCATCTGCCTTGCTTCTGCACCTTAAAGACATGAGCCTTTCTATCTGACTTGCACCTTCCACATGTGTTGTCTCTGCCATTACAGTGGAACCCTTCCAGAGCAGAAACACACTATGTATGTGCAAAGCACATAGTAAATGTTTAATAAATGCTTTTAATTCATTCATTCCTCCTTTGCAACAGCCTTGAGAGATCTGTGAGTAAATCATCACTCCCATTTGATGGATTAGGATGTTGAGGATCAGAGTGATGTATGTTCAGTTGATATTAAAGTTAGGACTCAGATTTGAGGGTTTGATACCATACCACATAAAGACCATTAGGTGAGAGGTGGGGTGTAGTGGAGTAGGATGGGGTCAGAAGATCTAGTTTTGATCTTGACTCACAGCTAAGAACTATGTGACCATGGGCAAGTAATTTAACTTTTCTAAGAGCCTCAGTTTCATCATCTATTTAATGGGGATATAATAACTGTATTTCTTTTCTTACAAAGGTTAAGAAAGTAATATTAACTCCTATGGTCATTTCAAGATTCTTGATTTTAAACAGTAATATTAACTCCTAAGGTCATTTCAAGATTCTTCATTTAAGATGGAACATCCTAATACTTAAGATGGAACTTTTTAATATATTTATAACTATATTTAAATATAAGTGGTTTCCTATATAGCCTTGTGCATCTTTATACATTTAAAAATGATTCTAAGAAGGGGCCCATAGGCTTCTCCAGGTTGCTAAAGGGGTCTATACCAGCACAAAGATTAAAAACCCCAATATAAGATCTTAAAGTTTACAAAGCACTTTCTTTAAAACAATAATCAATGTAAAATTCCACGAAAATAGAAGCTAGTATTATTCCAGTCCCCTTTGCCTTTATTTCATCAACACAGCTGCCACTGACCCACAGAGTAGGGGGAGGGAGACAGGTAGCCCCATGCCTGTGCTGGCACAGGTAAAATAGCCTGGGTTCTCCCCCTTGGCTCCCCACCCTTTTCCCCATGATACACCCTCCTGGCAGGAGTTGAATAGCGATCATGAGGTTGGAGGGGGTGGGTAGAGTGGAAGGAACAATTTGTCCTGTCTTTACTAGGACATACATCTCTAGGGAAAGAATATCTTAGAGAGGAGGGGGAGAATGGGGAGGGTCAATGTTCTTTCTCTTTTGATTTGCCCCTTTCCAAGGTCTGTTTATCTAACACTGATTTGATCAAGGCTAAAGATTTATAGTTTCCAACTGCTGCATTCTAAAAGCTAGAGCTCTGCCAAACTGATAGCGCTGGGCACAGGTGCTTGGGACAGTTGCCAACCTTGGACCTGAATATTTTCCTCAAAGTCCCTTAACAACCCTTTTTGCAGCCTTCCAGTTACATTAGTCGAAACTTTGTATTGTCGACTGGCTGGTCATTTAGCAGCCACCAAATGTCCTAGCCCTTCTTCTGAATTCCCTCTCACCCATCCTCCATGGAATAATAGTGACTCCTGGAAACCACAGGAACCTTCAGTACTAGACTGGAGTACAAGTCTCCTTCTCTTTAATAATGACATTCATATTGAACCAACTCATTTTATTTCGGTTCATGTTTAGGAATCTTAGCCAGAAGATGTTCAAAAATGTGTCTTACAAAGCTGGCAACTGCAAAGTTGATGAGTGGGGGGCAAAATGTCTACAAAAAATCCAAGAATAAACAAATTTGGGACAATGTCTCTATTATCTCCCCTGAAGTAATAGGTTTTCTAATCATTCTCTTTTAACTAATGTCTCTCTCTTCTCCTCTCTTTACCTTTCTTTTTCCTCTGTTTCAGTACATTCACTTCTTTGACTAAATTTCTTCCTATGGACCCCGGGCAGGCAGATGACTATTCAAAAACAATCTTACCTAGAATTTTCTTAATTTATTAAGTCCTCCTTGTATGTCAGGAGCACTCATCTGTCCAAAAGACCCAGGTACACTTCAAGAGATTTCTCACATCTTTGGCTCATTGCTCCTATTCAGAATATCTGGGGACTTACCCATAATGCTGTCACCAAGTCCCCATGAAAGCAAAAAAATAGTTTCCAAAATTCAAAGAAGAAAATAAAAGCTTTATTTACAAATTGAATGAAACAAAGAGAATTCTTATCAGAGCTCATGGAAAATATTGACACCTTCTAATCAGGAACCTTTCTCTGAAGACCTTTAGAGCCTTAGATGTTACTGGCCACACATTGAGTAGGGTTTTCTGGGATGGCACCTCTTGTAATTCCTCAGAGTTTGGTCCCTACTGCAGAGTACCAGCACCAGCCATTGATCTCTGCTCAGCTGGAAATCACCACCAGCTCAGTGTAGCAGATGGGGTGCTTTGGTCCACGACACTGTAGGTTTGAAATGGAGTCAGACCAGGGAGCCTCCACTCTGAAGCCTCTCCCTTGCAATTCGATTCCCCCAAACCTCTGGCTTCCATAAGAGTTCACCCATCAATCAGCAACACCCTATTCCTTTTGCATTTTCAAACAAACTTTCTTTGACATCAGGCTGATGAGAGTGAAATCACTGAAAATCACTAAACTGTTAGATTGTCTGTATAATCAGTCCCAATATCACCCTTAGGTGACTTTGCTCATTTATTTACAGAGACTACATATTGTGAGAGATTCACTGGGGTGCCTGTTTGATGTGTTCAATCAAAATTTGATCCCAAAAAAAGTTTTAATTAAAATTACATTCTAACATCCTCCTCTCCCCACTTTCTGGATGGTATGTTTCCTATCCACTTACCATCTGCCATGGGCAAAGAAATTAAGATAAAATACCTCCCATCCCTGATTTTACCTCAGTTTTCCCTCTAAGCCAATGGGCCTGCTTAGGACCAAATGGGTGGAGTTATTCAAATTTTGCATCATTACTACCTATGTGTTCTTTACATCCTCAGTGCTTTTACATAGTAGGTACTAGTAAATGCCAAATGGTTTAGCCAGGTATTGTCAGGTATTCATTGATGGGTATGTGCATGGAAGAGAAAAATTTGCAATTCCTGTTGGACCTTTATATTCATACCTTACTTGGGTAGTTATCCAAAACTAAGTGGCAGTTCCTTCTTTAGCTCTCTTTTGTTATTAAGTTGTTTTTCAGTCATGTCTGATTCTTTGTGATCCCATTTGGGATTTTTTTTGGCAAAGATACTGGAGTGGTTTGTATTTCCTTCTCCAACTCATTTTACAGATAAGGAAACTGAGGCAAACAAGATTAAGTGACTTGTCCAGGGTCACAGAGTTAGTATCTGAAGCTGGATTTGAACTCATGAAAATGAATTTTCCTTACTCCAGACCTAGCCTTCTATGTATTATGCTGCCACCTAGCTGCCTCCTTAGCTCTCTTATAGTGTTAGAAATCTTTGTTTATCCTGGGTATGGACTTCTATGTCTATTCCCCTTTGTGAACTTAAGGCGAAAGCCATATTTTTCTTCAAAGAAAATGTTTTATTAGCAATTAAAGAGTCACAAGATAATGGGTTCCAATTCATTTCTGGAGAGAACTTCAAAGCTAGCTTATTTAACTGCCTCATTTTATAGATCAAGAAACAGAGAGGTTGTGACTTTTCCAAGATCAAACAGGTGATAAAAAGCAAAAAAAAAAATTTAACTCAGGCCTTGAAGTTACAATTGTCTGTGTTCAAGTCTCACTTCTGACAAGTATTGTCTATTTGACTCTAAAAAATTATTTAATTTCTCACTGTCTAGACAATTGTCTAACAATATAAGTTGCAGAACAGTAGTTAATTTTAATAGAGCAAGTCTCTTCACTGGCAGTTTTAATACATAAATATCACTGGAGCAAAAAGAAGGCATTATAAAATAGCAAGAAATGGTGTAATGAGTAGAACTCTGGTTCTGGAGTCAGAAAGATTTGAGTTCAGATCTCCTCAGACACTTACTAGCTGTGTGACCCTGGGGGAGAAGGAAGAAAAGGAGGAGAAGAAGGAAGAGGAGGAAAAAGAGGTAGAGGAGGAGGAAGAGGAAAAATTGCAGAGGGAAATCTTGGTAAAAGTCAGCTGGGCAATTTCATCTAAAGGTATTTAAGGATGAAACCCAAAGAACAATAAATAGATGAAGTATGGGAAACATCTGCAAAGAATCTCATAACAAACAGCACCATGAAGAAATGTGGATTTAGCACATTTGGTAGCCAATTTGACAGTCTCATATGTGCTTCTAGAGGACATAGAAATGACATTGAAGGGGAAAAAATGGAAAAAAGCAGATAAATGAAAATAAGAGAATATGAAGGATATCTTGCACTGGAAGTTTATCATCAGGGCATTAAGGGATTGATTTTCAAGGTATCTGAAGGATACTAATAGAAGAGGAGGGGGAAAATCTTTTACATTATTTCTATTCTTCACTCAAACAATTGAGCTCTGAAACACTGAGATCCATCATAGCTAAAAAAAAAAAAAAAAAAAAAAAAAAAAAAATTTGCCCTACCTCTATGCATAGGAACATTCAAGCGAATAAGCGTATTTCCCAGAATTCCTGTGTGATATGCAAGTTGCATGGATAAACCTACAGAACTCATCAATTTCACACATATGTAGAAATTATTTATAGAAATGTGTCTGTGTGACCTTGGGTAAGTCCCTTAACGTCAATTGCCTCAGCAAAAAGAAAAAAAAAAAAGTGAGTCTGAAATTAACCAGTATCATAGAATTTATCATTGCAAGAGCCTCACAAGTCACTTAATTCAATCATTCATTCTACAAATAAGGAAACTGAACCCCTCACCCCCGTTGACTTGTTCAAGATGTTGTAGATACATCAGAGAAAGCATTTGGATCCATGCTGCACCAAAAGGAAAAGGAAGGGGATATTATTTATACTTTGAAAAACTAAAAAGTTATTTTAATGACTTCAAGTTTTCCTTGAAAGATCCATTCTTTTCATTCCAATACTCTTCTGGAGATGTTGTATGAATGTGAGTCAAGGAATAATGTGACTCAGAAAAACAGAATTTGAGGGTCAGAATGATGCCATTGGGGACAGAGCACAGATTATAGACTTGTGAGGTTTGAATTTAAAACATGGTTCTGTCCATTATACCCTTAACAATTGAATTCAACAAACATTTATTAATCAGTCATTGTTTATAAGTTATGAGAAGCAGCATGGGATAGTGCACAGAGAGGCAGACTTGAGTCTATGAGACCTAGCTTCAAATTAATTCTTTTGACACATGCTGACCAGTAGCACAACCCTGGGCAACTTATCCAGCCTTTCAGCCTGACACAGCTTGCTAAAGCTATTAGTTGTGAAAAAAAAAAAAGATGCTAATATACACTAAAAAAGAGGTTCCTTACCAAGACTTTCCCACATTGATGAAATGGTAATTTCTATTTTTAAAATATAATAGGCAAAGCACCATCCTTCTATCAAAGAGCTTACAATCTAATTTACCTCCTTCAGAGAAAGCACCTTCTTATCTTAAATGAGATATAATTTTTGCACACCCATTGATCTTCAAATCAGAAAATGTAAAATTTTACAAATGAGCAAACAGAGATCCACAGAGGTCCCTCTACCCTACATCTGTTAAGAGTTGGTTAGAACCCCAGCTCTCTCTTGCTAGATATTTTGTTCTTGTTATTCAGCTATATTCAGTCAAGACTGACTCTTTGTGACTTCATTGGGGAGTTTCATGGAAAAGAGACTGATGTAGTTTTCTCATTTTCCAGATAAGGAAACTGAGGCAAACAGAATTACGTGGCTTGCCCAGGAAGTGTCTGAGCCCAGATTTGCACTCAGAAAGGTGCTAGCTCTGTGTACCTTCAAAGGCAGACTGTCCTCCAGGTGTGGGAATCCCCACCACACCTTTCTCATAGGCTATTGAAAAAATCGATGGCAACTTGGAGTATATCAGTTGAGATGGGGCCCCACGGTCCTTAGGCCAATTCAACCATCCCTCCCCTGATAGCCTCCTTGGATGTCCTGAGGTGAGGAGGTGTAGGAGGTAGATTATCATCCTCTTCTCTAAGAGGCTAGCCCCTTAGCAGTAAACTGGGAAAATATTTTTTACATCCAAAGGTTCTGATAAAGGCCTCATTTCTAAAATATATAATTGACTCAAATATATAAGAATTCAAGCCATTCTCCAATGGATAAATGGTCAAAAGATATGAACAGACAATTTTCAGACAAAGAAATTGAAACTATTTCCGGTCACATGAAAAGGTGCTCCAAGTCACTATTGATCAGAGAAATGCAAATTAAGAAAACTCTGAGATACCACTACACACCTGTCAGATTGGCTAAAAATGACAGGAAATGATAATGATAACTGTTGGAGGGGATGTGGGAAAACTGGGACACTGATACATTGTTGGTGGAACTGTGAACGGATCCAACCATTCTGGAGAGCAATTTGGAGCTATGCTCAAAAAGTTATCAAACTGTGCATACCCTTTGACCCAGCAGTGTTTCTACTGGGCCTATATCCCAAAGAGATTTTAAAGGAGGGAAAGGGACCCACATGTGCAAAAATGTTTGTGGCAGCCCTTTTTGTAGTGGCAAGAAACTGGAAATTGAAAAGATGCCCATCAATTGGAGAATGGCTGAATAAATTATGGTATATGAATGTTATAGAATATTATTGTTCTGTAAGAAATGACCAACAGGAGGATTTCAGAGAGGCCTGGAGAGACTTGCATGAACTGATGCTGAGTGAAATCAGCAGAACCAGGAGAACATTATACACAGCAACAAGACTATACGATGATCAATTTTGATGGACATGGTTCTCTTCAACAATAATGTGATTCAAACCAGTTGTTCTGTGATGAAGATAGTCATATACATCCAGAGAGAGGCCTGTGGGAACTGAGAGTGATCCCCCACACAGCATTTTAACGCTTTCTGTGAATATTTCCATGCATTTTGTTTTCCTTCTTAGGTTGTTTTTTCCTTCTTCTCTTTCTAGATCTGATGTTTTGTATACATTTATTGTATTTGTCATATAATTTATCCTATTTACCATATATTAGATTACCTGTCATCTGGGGGTGCGGGGGTGGGGGGAAGGAGGGGAAAAGCTTGGGAAAAAAAAGTTTTTGCAAAGGTCAATGTTGAAAGGTCACTCATATGTTTTGTAAATAAAAAGCTTTATATATATATAAAAAAAAGAGGCTAGCCCCTCTCTGTCCAAGGGGTGTGCAACCTGGGGACTCTGGCCACCTCCTCTCTCCCATCATAGGACAGTATCTGTCCCCCACAGAGCCTTGTGTACCAGACTTGCTCCCTAGATATACCAGCCGGTATCAATGAGAGCCCAGAGGAAGTCTTTCTCAACTCACATCACCCACTTCTTACCAGATACTGGACCCACCCCTACATCCCAACTTCTGCTTGAAATAACACAGAATCCCATTCCCCTTAGACCCTCAAACCCACTACCCCCTTCCCAACTAATCAGTCAGGAACCATCTGTTCCCCATTCTCACTGCTCCCCAAGATCCATAGGCCTTATCATCTCCCATGATCTCCAGATCCTAAGGACTATCTGGTCTTTCCACCTCCCCCCGCCAGAATGACTATATTTTCCTTTATACATTATCTCCCATAATTGGAATGTGAGCTCTTTCAGAATAGAGACTTTCTATTTAAGGTCAGTCACACTCAGTAGTGTGCTCAGCAATTGCTTCATAAACATTTTTCTAGTCCATAAGTTTGTTTCTCAAAACTGAATTTTCTTTAAATACTCAAATTAGCAAACCTCAGTTTGCTCATCTGCAGAATGAGGGCTAATAACATTTACAGCCTACCTAAGAATTTTTATGAAGATAGTGTTTTGAAATCTTAGTGTACCTTAATATTTCTCTATAGAAATAGCAGTGATTATTGCTTCTATTATTGTCTAAAAAAATCACCATAGTGAGAGGAAGAGTCTGAAAATTCAGATGTTTAATGCTGTGCCACTTTTAAAAATACCACATGCTTGTTTCAGGTATTTATTGAAAAAGCACAATTCCTGTGGAAAGATTCAAATTTCGCCTTCACCTCGAGTCTCTTTCAAGGCCAGTTGCAGCATTTGCATTTCTCATCAAACACAAGGCCATCGGCACATCTCTTGGCCACGGTGTTACCATTGGCACACTCAAAAAATCTGGATGGATCATCTGGATCACCATAAATTCCATCAACTTTGCCCTCACAGAAGATGCTGGGAGGTGTTGGCTTGGGAGGATCTGGGGTAATACAGCCTAGATAGCAAAAGAAGAGAAACATCTCAGGAACCATTCAAAAAGTCTTTTAGGAAACCATTCCTGGACGGGAAAGTCACTTGACCTGCATGAGTCCATTTCCAGCTCAAAGAATCTATAAAACTTAAAGAACTTTAGAAAAGGTAAAAGTTGCACCCAGCATATTAATTCCAGGCTTTCTCATCTTAAACTGAGTTTCTCCCTGACCAGTTTTACCTATGTAGTATTCTTCAAGGTCCAAACCCAGATCCTTTTTTATGTATAAATAAATGTTCTTTGGGGAATAGACACAAAATCTTGGGACGGTTAACTTTTGATACTTCTATATCCTCAGGATCTGATACAGGTTTTAATAGACTGTAAGCTCAGGGTATGCTGTTAGTGTGATGAGATTTCCTAAAAAGAAAATGAAACACCAGGCTACCTCAATACAAGTTTTATCTCAGTTAAAAGGAGATAGATCCACCATATTCCACACAGGTCAGACTCCATCATGAATCTGGAGTTCAGTTTAATTGCTAAGAATTAGAGTTGTCCAAAACTAACATGGTCATTTTGGGGGTAACAAACTCTCCTTAACTTGATTTGTTTCCACAGATTACAACTGCCCTATTGGGGCTGTAATAGAGGAGTTTAAGCACTGGGGAAGCTGATGGATTAGGTAATCTCTAGGGTATCTTCTAAATCTGGGATTCTGCAAATAGTTTACACTTACCTGGTGTCTCTAGACCAAGTAGAGACTTGAGTTTGGAGAGGAGAGGATAGGATCCTTCACCACAGAAAGTACCCAAGAAATCATCAAGATCCAGGGCCCAGACCATGGCACCACCAAACCCATTTGCTTTCAAAAATTCCACCTATAAGACAAGTATATAATCAATCCATTGAGCAATATTTATCAAGTTCCAACTTTTATAGATCCGGCACTAGCTAAGACAAATTCCCAAAAAGAACCCAAAAAATCATCAAGGTCCAGGGCTTAAACCAAGGAACTATCAGATCCATTTGCTTTCAGAAATTCCACCTATAAAACAAGTGTATAATCAATCCATTGACCAATGTTTATCAAGTTCCAACTATTCTAGATCTATCACTAGTTAAGATAAGTTCCCAAAAAGGACCCCTAAAATCATAATGGTCCAGGGCTCAAACCATGGTACTGTCAAATTCATTTGCTTTCAGAAATTCTACTTATAAGACAAATCCATTGACCAATATTTATCAGGTGCCTGCTATCACATCAGCACTATCTCTGTGTCAGCAGAAGGGAATGAAGATGATTTCTCAGTGACAATTCAGAGCAACAAATAAAGAACCTATCTAAGGGGCTCTTAGCATGATAAGGAGTTATTAAAAGGTAGAACTCTTTATATATATATATACTTTAATTTTTGATTCCTACCATATCTTCCAAGAATTATTCCCTATTTAAGCAAAACTAGGTTTGGATGGCCCATTACAATAATAGTCAACCTGTAGTATAGATATCTAAGAAAGCATGATCTCCTGAGTAAATGAATTGATTTTTACCACCCCATAATCCCCCATGATATCTAGGAAAAGTGACCACCAGTGAGTGACCAATTTAGGTACTTGTGAATCTATTAGAAATGCCCTCAACTCCTCCTGCTTCCTCTCTTAAAATGCTTTCCTACCAGGATTTGAGGGAACAAGCATGGAAGGGGAAAAGTCAATACAATTGTTCTGCCATTTTTGATTCCTGCTTGCCCTGGAAATACCTCCAAGGAAAGAATTTCATGAACCAGGCAGAGGACTTAACTAGATGGCTCTTTTGTGTTCTTTCCATTTCTAGGACCCTGTAATTTTATCTTTTCTCTGTTATTTAAGTCCCATAGTGCCCCACTCAGCTTCTAACTTGGAGACTTACCTTGTGCTCATAGCTCTTGATGTTGTCAAATCCAACCCACTCGTTCCCCTTGTAGGCATAAGGGACCTTCTGGTCCTCGATCCATGCTGTGGTAGCTTCAGGTAAGAAAGTGCAGATCTAACCAGAGAGGCTCAAGTTAGCAATTCTTTTAGTTGGAATGGAGCCCGCAGACCCCTGAGTCTGGGGGAAGCTGTGGGTAGTCAGTGGCTCTCTTGGATCCTCTTCCCACCATGAGAAGGTAAAAGTCACTCTGGTTGGGTAACTATATCCAAGCACCCTGAGAATGACAAGCCCATCTTCCCTCTCCACTTGTAAATCAGCAGCTGGAGGGTACGTGTTGGTATGAAGTGCCCTCAACTTCTCCTCCTCGACTCTCTCTCTCTTAAAAAGTATACAGCCAGTGACCAATCATCCCTGTACCAATCCACCCCTCTTCAAAAAGGTCAGGGACTATCTTTGATACTCTGACCACTGCTTGAAAGAAAATAATTTTTCCCTCATTCATTTAAATGAAGGAGAGCCCATAAAAGGAGGGAGCTCTTCTACTTGGAGGACTTTCGATTGTCAGTTCTACCTTCTGGTGCCAAGGGATTAATAAAAAGAAAGGGAGTTATTGGGGGGTTTTCTGATATTTAAAGGCCTAGAATTTCAATTCGAGCTCTTGTTAAATATAAGACTATTTGTGCTCTTATTTTCCCAAGATTATCTGGACATTTCCCCTTCTATTCTTAAGGGTCAAGACAGTAGAACCAGAAGGAATATAGGAAGTAAGATCTGTTTCACTTGGATCTACTGTATCATCTAACCTAGATTTTCCCTGGAAAGGTTACCTCATAATAGGCCCAGAATCCAGCTTCCCGGGTATACGGCCCAACAGAGCCCGGTCCTGAAGCTGGGGCCCCAACAGACACATCAGAAGAAGTGAGCCTCATGGTACGTCCATAGGTGGGGAACCCCATGATGAGCTTTTCTGCAGGAACACCATTGTCTCTCCAGTATTTCATGGCAAATGCCTGTGGGAACAACCATCTTGAGGCTCAGGAATAAGTTACCTTGCCTTTCCCCACCCTCCCCACAGGGGAGCCAGGATCAACTTCATCTGCTTTAGCCTTACACTATTGAAGTAGATAAAGTCACCATGGTCAGCAGAGCCCTGATATAGGGGGCTATTATGTCCTGTGACCGTGTCCCAACCACCATGAAAGTCATAGGTCATCACACTGATGAAATCCAGGAGTCTGGCAAAGAAAGAATATTGAAAATATTAGTTGTGGTTATATAAATCTAGTTCTCTGTCCCATCCAGTGAAGGCTTCCCCTTAGCAATACCTGGCTCACTGGACTAGCCAACTTCTGCTTTTTCCAAACAGTGAATAAATACACTGTGAATACAACTAATCTTATACTTAGTACATGATCATTAAGTCTTTTCTTGAAGACCTCTGATGAGGGAGAAACCTAATACCTTCTGAGGTAGTTCATCTCTGAGAGAGCCCCAATTATTAGGAACTGCTTTTTTTTTCCATTTAGTGCAAATTTGCCTCTTCACAATTTTTAGCAATTGCTCCCAGACCTACACTCTGGGATCAAGTAAAATGGTTCTGAACATTCTTGTAATGATACTTCTTCACAGACTTGTATAAAACTCTCATGGAGGAATAAGGAAGAACAATTGTTAGGGGGAAAAAAAGAAAAAGTAAGAAGAAGATAATAGAATATAGACTCCTAACAGGCAAAGGGTTTCATGTTTGAAATATAATGGGTGCTAAAATGACAGGAAAAGATAACGATGAATGTTGGAGGGGATGTGGGAAAACTGGGACACTAATACATTGTTGGTGGAACTGTGAACGGATCCAACCATTCTGGAGAGCAATTTGGAGCTATGTTCAAAAAGTTGTCAAACTGTGCATACCCTTTGACCCAGCAGTGTTTCTACTGGGCCTATATCCCAAAGAGATCTTAGAGGAGGGAAAGGGACCCACCTGTGCAAGAATGTTTGTGGCAGCCCTTTTTGTAGCGGCTAGAAACTGGAAACTGAAGGGATGCCCATCAATTGGAGAGTGGCTGAATAAATTATGGTATATGAATGTTATGGAATATTATTGTTCTGTAAGAAACGACCAGCAGGATGATTTCAGAGAGGCCTGGAGAGACTTGCATGGACTGATGCTGAGTGAAACGAGCAGAACCAGGAGATCATCATACACAGCAACAACAGTATTACATGATGATCAATTCTGATGGACATGGCTCTCTGCAATAAAGAATTGTCTCAAACCAGTTCCAATTGTTCACTGAAGAAAGCCATATACATCCAGAGAGAGGGAAATGAAATATGGACCATAACGTAACATTTTCATGATCTCTATTGACATCTGCTTGCATTGTGTTGCCTTTCTCTGATTCTTTTTTTTTCTTGTAGATAGGATTTTTCTTGCATAACTTCTCAAGCATTTCAACATTATTAACATGTAGTGAACTTCCTGCCATCTAGGGGAGGGGAGGAGACTGGGGGTAAAATTTGCAATGGAAAGCTTTGTAAAGATCAATGCTGGGGAACTACCCATACATATGTTATACAAATAAAAAGCTTTAATAAATATACATATATATAATGGGTGCTTCATAAAGACAGAAGGAAAAAAGGAAGGGAAGAAGGAAGGAAGGAAGGAAGGAAGGAAGGAAGGAAGGAAGGAAGGAAGGAAGGAATAGAAAGAAAAAAATAGACAAAGAGCCAAGATCCATTGGTCTAAATATTTGCTCCAAAGCCTTACCTGGACTAAACAAGTATAGCTAGGTCACAATTGGTACAAATAATGAATCCTAGGAAGTGATGACATATTTGAATTCACACTATTCAGAGTGATAATTATGTAAAAATATGGTCATTGGTTCTAATGCAAAGGAAAAATGGAACTGATAAATGGCTTGTATTATTGGTACTAATTAGAGCCTGTCCATAATACTGAGTTGAATTAAGTTGACTAGTATGATTGATGGGTGTAAGTGCCCTGTGTGAATGGGACAAAGAAATCAAATTCATGTCCTGGGTTAGAGTGGATTGTTTTTCCTTCTGTGCCCAACTCACGCTCCAATCTTGGCAATCTCGTAGCCAGCATCGATGGTTCCTTTGCCAGCAGACACAGCTGCTGAGATAAGCAGTCGAGGTCTGTTTGTAAGTTGGGCCTCAGCTTCAAAAGCTGCTAACATTTCCTGGAGAGAAAACAAGAATGATTGTGATAATAATGAAAATGTTTGTCCTGGGGCAAATGGAAATCTGCCCAAATGGCCCAGGTTGGATTTGAAGCACAGTATTATTTTACAGAAAAAAAAAAACTTCTAAAAAATACTAATAACTGACATTTATGGAGCATTCTAAGGTTTACAAAATACATATGTTGGCTCATTTGATATTCGTAAGTACTTGATGAAATAGGACCCCATTTTCCAAGAAGTAATT
The DNA here is from genome assembly GCA_023553655.1 of Myrmecobius fasciatus. Classification (NCBI taxonomy): domain Eukaryota; kingdom Metazoa; phylum Chordata; class Mammalia; order Dasyuromorphia; family Myrmecobiidae; genus Myrmecobius; species Myrmecobius fasciatus. Next base: position 30,758 of record JAJPUD010005717.1, read on the forward strand.
ACAGCTCAGAGAAAGTAATTTGCTCAAGACTGCACAGCTATTGGGGATCAAAGATTGATTGAATTAAAACTCAGTTTTTTTTTATCCTAACTCTAATCCATGATAATTGATAATAACCAACATTTATATAGCATTTTGGGGCAACTAGGTGGTACAGTGGGTAGAGCCCCAGATCTGGAGTCAGGAAGATTTGAGTTCAAATTCAGCATGTGTAATCTTGGGCAAGTCACTTAACCTGTATTTTCTTCAGTTCTTCATCTATAAAAGGGGACCCACTGGAGAAGGAAATTATACATCACTCCAGCAACTTTACCAAGAAAAACTCATGAATAAAGTCCATTAGGTCACAGAGTCGCCCACAACTGAACAACAATAAATATACCACTTCAAGGTTTACAGGCACTTTCTGTACATGCTGCCTTTCTAGGTGTTACACGGGCACAAATGGATGGATCTAAACTCAATCTGGAATATCTGGGAAACGGCCCCCTGTTTTCTACTTCTGTTAAATTAAGGGCCAAAGGAGCTGGGGGGTGGGAGTGGGAAGGACAAGTAGCTCAAGGGGCCATAGCAATCCCACCTCAATCAGAATAGTGAAGCGCTGCTTGTCCTCTGGAGGGCTGCCCCGGGACCCCGGGTACTCAAAGTCCAGATCAATTCCATCGAAGCCATACTGCCGAAGATAATCAATCACAGAGTCGATGAAAATCTTACGGTTGCCAGCTGAAGCCACCATGGTGGTGAACCTAGCAAGAAAGGTTGGCATAAAACTAAATAGCTAGTATGACTGAGGAGGAGCCTGAGGTCCAGGAAGAAAAGTGATTGTTTGTGGTCATACACATATTGATTAATGGATTATAGATTAATGGATTACTTTAATTAATGGTTAGATTAATGGAATCTAAGACTAAGACTGGATCCCCCAGAATTCCCATTCCAAGATATGGTCTTTATGCTTTTCCTTTCTCTCATCTGAACTAAGCTCAGGGGCAGATTACCTAAACAAATACCATAAATCATGCTTTAAATTCTTTTTTTTTTTTTTGCTAAGGGGTTAAGTGACTTGCCCAGGGTCACACAGCTAGGAAGTGTCTGAGACTATATTTGAACTCAGGTCCTCCTGACTTCAGGGCTGGAATTCACATTTCTATAGCATAGTAATTTTTCTTCCCAAAATCCCCATGGAGTAGTATAAATAATATGATCATCAAATTTTTTTATTGAAAAACAGATTTCATCAGAGAAATCAAGCATGTTGGCTACAATCACATAGCTATTAAGTGTCTGAGATTCAGTTCAACCTAGATCTTGTGATCCCAACTCCAGTACTCTTTCCACTAATTCCACCCTGGCTCTGAGACATGAAAAGTACTTAAGCAAGTGAAGACTAAAAATCCAAGACAGATTATTCATCCCTCTCTTAAATCCATTGCTTTTTGCTATTCTGGGCAGATTGTCCTGACTTTCTCCCTTCTGTTATATCTCAGCCATTGCCCCCTTCCCATAATCTCAGGTTCCTCTTCTCCTTGAGGCATCAGAGCTGACCCCATCTCTCCTTCCCTTCCACCCATCCTCAGGAGAAGGAAAGATTCTCACTTCTGAGTGCCGAAGTTCCACCCACCGATAGCCAGGAGTGTGACCAGGTTCTTGTTGCTAGGAAAAAAAGAGAGATCTTAGAAATTAATCATCCCCAACAAATACCCTGTAAACTGCTTATTATCATATCTCAGTCTTTGAGTTCAGGTGGAGAGAGAGCAGTATACCTAGACTCCCATTCCCTTCTTTAAAGGGAGAACCCATCCTAGAGAAATGTCCATCCTCCTGTCCATAGCAATGACTGAGCCTCCATCCCTGGGGTTAGCCTTCCAAACTACCTGTCCAAGGTGAGTGAGTAGAGTTAGGAGAAAGGAGTGGAGAGATATTTCCCAGTATACAGCCACAAATGTTCATCTAACTTAATAAAAAGCATTTCTACTTAACACATTCAGGGCACTCAGACTTCTATAGAAATCTCAGAAGCATTTTCTTTTCCTTTTTTTTTAAAGTCCAGATCATAAAAGGATTTTGTTCCTTTTTAAATCAGGAAAAGTTAGGACAGGCTCCCTTCCTCCCTATGCCCACTAAGATAAATGATTTCCCAAGATAATGTTCATCCCTGAGGTCGAGTTAGGAATCATAGCTTTTTTCCTTTTCCTGTCTCAGTCTTGCAACCCTGCAGTCACCTGGGCAAGAAGTGATGCTTTCAATTATCAGCATCTGGGGCCTGAGTGTTGTGCAATTATAGAGGTAAGTGGAAAATTGAAGTAAAGATCCAGATAATTCAGGCAGGAAGGAGAAAAAATGCTAACCCTTAACAATTAATATATAATAATAATATATATTAAAATAATAATAAATAATATAACAATTAAGGGAAAAGAAAATTATTTAGCCCACATCATAGCTCCATGGCCTAAGGCTTTCATTGTTTTTCCCCAGCCCCTTCCCCATTTATTCCCCCCTCTATTTTGTCCACAATGACCCAGGCTACAGCCCAGAGAATAAACTGGGGACCCAGGCTTCCCTCTGACTTCCCAGTCTGCCCACTCCATCCCTCAGCCCCTTCCCCATTTGTTTCCAGAACTGGCTACTGACTGCTCCTTCAAGGCCTGGAATCTTGGGTAGAGAACATCGTCATTCCACTCATAGGGGGCAATCTTGTTGTTGCTCATGGTGGCAAATGCATAGATGAGGTGGGTGCACATGCAGGGGTCCACATTCTCCGGCATGTACTTGGCAGGGTCCGGCCGATATTGGGACCAGTTGGTAAAATAGCACACGAGCTTGAAGGCTGTACCTGGTGAAGAGAAGGAGCAGACATCATGACTCAAGTGCCTCCCTCTCAGGGGAATCCTTCTGGTATGAAGACGCTCAGATTCTCAGCCTAAGAAAGGCTCAGATTAAAAGAAAATCATTTAAATATATATATATGTATACACATATATATATATATAAATTTGAGTTATATCTGTATTAAATTGTTCCCTGAAACTTTATTGTAAACTGTTAAATTTCCTTCAAGAAGTAAAACTTAGAATTTGTTATAGATATTTTGTAAACTATATTTATACTCTTTGAAGAATCACTTAAGTGAAATTTATGTCATAATATTAAAATTTTAAATTTTTAGACTTGTAATTATTTCAAATAAAGGTTGTTTTTTCAAAAAAAAAAAGGAAGACGCTACTAGGAATTAGAGTTGGGAGGAACCCTAAGGATTAACTAGTCCTTCCACAGTCCCATAAAAAATCACAGATTTAGAGCCATCTACAACTGATAGGTTGAGCACAAGCCCTGAAATGTGATCCTCTCATGAGAATAAAATTTAGTGATGGCACAGTTCCAAAATCAATAGTCTGCTGAAGTTTTTCTGTTGTCTCTTTAGTGTGAACTCCAAAGACTATTTCCACCCCTTCATTTTACAGATGAGGAAACTGAGGATCAGGGAGATTAAGTAATTTCCCGGGGGGGGGGGGTCACACAGGTATCAGTGGGGAGTCCATGTCCCATTGTCTAATTCCAGAATTCCTCTCATTATACCATCCTGCTTCTCAAATCAAATGAGATTAAGACCTGAGATTTTCCAAAAAGGACTTTATCCTTTATTGAATTAGGGTGGCAAGAATGATATATCCATTGCCTTCTTGGAACCTTTGCTCCCCATATCCCACTATCATGTCATCATAAAAATTGACACCCCCTCCCACCCTTTCTCAGGAAGAAATACTAATTACTATGGAGGTGTTGTAATGCAGGTGCCCCCTTCCCAGTGGATGCTTTCTAGAAAGCAACCCCTTCCACTCCCCAGGTTTCCTGCTAAGTATTGGTTTAAGAAGCAGGGACAGGAGGACAAAGGAAAAGTTCTGATTCAGAGATAGGCTCATGGGATTTGGAATTATATTGAGATCCTTTAATTCACCTATTATTACAGATAGGATTACAGATTCAGAGCTGTTTGCAATAATTCAAGCATTTACCTGAAAATAAAGGCTACCCCTTCCTCCAGCCCCACAGAACAGTCCTGGAGAAGCAGGATCCATGAGCCCACTGGTAGCTACTAGAAGTGGAGGATGAGGAGGTGGGAAGAAGATTGTTGTACTTACCAAGCTGCAGCTGCAGCAGCAAGATCAGACCTGCTGAACAAAGGAGAAACCATGACTTTCCATCTGCCCTGTCTGCAGTGGGGGGGCTTCCCCTCATAAATGGACCTGCAGTCCTTCCTTTGCTCAATGTAACTCATGGAGTTACTCAGCCCAATGTAAGCATCCATCTCCTAGGTACACCTGTATAGATGATGCTCGTTGAAGACCATCTACTTGTTACTCAGAGCATTTTGCAACCCGTGGGGAGAAAGAGACCCCCAGCCTCAAATACCCTACCAATGGGGGTATCTTATCAATCTGTACCCACAAAGCTTTTTCAGAATAGGTTTATATAGCAATTTTATTTTACTGTTTACAAAGCACTTTCCTTACATAAAGGTCCTGTGAACTCCACAACTGCCTCCTTTTTACAAATTAGGAAACTGAGGACTGGAGGGATTAAGAAACTCATTCAGAGCCACATGATTTTTGCAGTGAGAGGGCCAGCAAGTCCAGCTCTTGGAGTCCCAACTTGTAAACTTTTAGGAGGTGCTCCCAGCTCTAATTGACACACTGGTGTAGCAACCCCTCCACTGGTCCCATTCTGGACCTTGAGCCCATGGGTGAGAGACAGAGCACCAAAGGCAATGAACTAGAAGCTGAGTGTGGAAGATCCATCCAGCCCAATGTATTTCACTCTTTTTGACTGATGGAGCAGAACAGCAGAATGGATAATCCAAAAATAGCCAAGTTCAGGCTGGAAAAGCACCATTTGGGCTCAGAGAGGAAGAAAGAAATGGTCTGGGGGCTTGAGCTACTTACCAGACCAGAGCAGCATCTTTCCCATTGACTCTGTGGCTCCAGTCCACAGCTCCATGTTGCCTAGAGCCTTCTATATAGAGGTAGGAAAGGGACCTTATCACTGTGGAAGACAAACAGCTGCCATAGACAACACAGCTGTGGTCACCCAGGGACTACAATTCACATTTGTTCTGTTCCCAGGGACCAGGGCTGAGCCTGTCCTATAATTGCAACTATATTCCAAGTGCCCCTCAAAATCCCAATTTTTTATAGCTAGATCCAGGGACCCCTAAGCATCCAACTCTGCCCTCACCCCTATTTAAAGCAATTACAGCCACATTTTAAAACTCTCCCCTCCAGGGCATTATTTGGGATGGATTAAGATTAGACTTTCTTAGAGGGACTGAAGGAGGCAAGGAATTCTGATGTGTTGGAAAGCTTTGATCTCTGAATGCTAAGATCATAGCATGGTGGATTCAGAATCGGAAATCATCAGGTTTAATCTTTTACAGGGAGGAAAACAGAAATCCAAAAAGGGGGAGTGACTTATCCGAGAATGTCAGAAGTTCTAAATTTGAACCCACGATCTCAATACGACCTTGAAAGAATTGCATCACCATTCTGAGCTTCTGCTCCCTTCTTTATAAAATATAAAGATTCAAGACTGTAATGATATAATTAACATGTAATGGATATCCTGCCATCTAGGGGAGGGGTGGGGAGTGAGGGGGAGGAATTTGTAACAGAAAGCTTTGTAAGGGTTAATATTGAAGAATTACCCATACATATGTTTTGCAAATAAAGTTTTAATAAAATAATAAAAAGAAAAAAGAAATATCAATCAGAAAAAAGACTGTAATGATAAAATAATGTTTTAGAGTTCACAAAGTATGATAAAACAATGTTTTAGAGTGCACAAAGTACTTTGCTTTAAAAAATAAATAAATAGGGGCAGCTAGGTGGCGCAGTGGATAGAGCACCAGCCCTGAAGTCAGGAGGACCTGGGTTCAAATCTGGTCTCAGACACTTAACATTCCCTAGCTGTGTGACTCTGGGCAAGTCACTTAACCCCAATTGCCTCAGCAAAAAGCAAAAAAAAATAAATAAATTTTTAGCACCAGCCCTGAAGTCAGGAGGACCTGAGTTCAAATCTGGCTTCAGACATTTAACACTTCCTAGCTGTGTCACCCTGGGCAAGTCACTTAACCCCAATTGCCTCAGCAAAAAAACAAACAAATTTTTTTTACTTTTCCCCAGTTATATGTAAAGACTTTTAACATTCACTTTTTTATGAGCTCCAAATTTTCTCTCTTCCTCCCTTATCACCCTTTTCCCTGAGACAGAAAGCAATTTGATATAGGTTATACATGCTCAATCACATAAAATTTTATCATATTAATCATTTTGTGAAAGAAGGCACAGACCCAAAGAAAAATAACACAAAAAAACAAAAAATGAAAAATTATATGCTTTGATTTGCATTCAGGTTCTATCAGTTCTTTCTCTGAAAGTAGAGAACATTTTTCATTGTGAGTCCTTGGATCACTGCATTGCTGAGAAGAGCTACGCCATTCACAGTTGATTTTCATATAATATTGCTGTTACTGTGTACAATGTTCTCCTGACTTTGCTCACTTCACTTTGCATCAGTTCATATAGTCTTTCCAGGTTTTCTGCTCATCATTTCTTATAGCACAGTAATATTCCATTATAATCATAAAACCTGTTCAGCCATTCCTCAATTGATGAGTATTCCCTCAATTTCCAATTTTTTGACATTAAATAAAGAGCTGCTATAAATAGGTACAAATTGGTCCTTCCCCTCACCTCTTTGTTTTTTAATCTCTAAGACACAGACCTAGTTGTGGTATTACGAGATCACACAGTTTTATCATTCTTTGGCTATAGTCCCAAATTGTTGCCCAGAATGGTTAGATTAATTCACAACTGTATTAGTGCCTCAATTTTTATACTTTCCCATCTTATAATATGTATATGTATCTGTATGTATCTGTGTTTACATATATAAAAATTATACATATATAATTATTCACTTATTTATACTTATATGTAAATTGATATATGCATATATTAATATATTGTGTGCAGATATAAATGTAGTAATATTATATATTATAGTAGAATAATGAATAGCATGTCCATGTAATAGTATATTATATAATAATATATAATATAGCAATATATAATATGATTGTTGTTTGTCTTTCATTCTCAAAGAAGATTGTAACATTGGGAAGGTAATATGATATGCAAATGGATTTATATATAATATGTATATTATAGATAAATATATACCTATATATAAATTATATATAATGTGTATTAATACAGAAACATATGGATAAATATGCACATAATATACATGTATATATATATATGTAAACATGTTTGTATATATAGACATATACATGTTAATAGAACCCTGGGCCTGGGATCAGGAAGATCAGAGTTCAAATTTGGCTTGAGACTCATTACTGTGTGTGACCTTGAGCAAGTGCCTTAACTCTTGTCCACCTCAGTCTCTTCCTTTGTAAAATTGAAATGATAAAATACCTACTTCCCAGGGCAGTTGTGGAGCTAACATGAGATAATATTTGGAAAGCATTTTGCAAACTTTAAAATATCATATAAACACTTGCTATTATTAATATTTTTCTCTGCCTTTAGTTTTTCCTATTTGTGGAAGCCTGAACTTGCCTACGGTTGTGATATTAATACAAGTCCCTTACTTTTAGGACTTCCATTTGGGAAGAGAGTTTATTTGTGCTTTATTCATTAGAATTGGGAATGTGTCTCCTATCAAAACTTCTCAGATATCTACACATTGTGGTTATTAATCACACCAGATGAAGGTTAAGAAGTCATCTGGTTTTTCTTTTATATAAGATAATGAATGGGAAAGAAATTCATAAATATACAACAATCCTGGTGAACAATTAAGGAACAAATCATCCATAAGGAAACAGCTGCCTAAACTCTATGTGAAGAAGAAAACAACTGGCTTCTCCATGTAAGTCCCAGTGTCTGCCACAGAAAGGAGGAACTGGGAAAAAAAATGTACCCTATTTAACAGAGATACAGACTTTGACATGCAAGGATTGGTGGAAGGCAAGGCTATAGCTTACCAACTTCTTCCTATCCATAGGAACACACCTTCCCTCACTCATAACCATTGTCCCCTGCATTTTCATTGGTACTATTTTATTACCTTTCATAAAAAAGCAATTTGGCCACCACTAATCTTTGTGTGATGGATGTTGGAGGGAATAAAGATTTTAATCCCTTTAGAGACATCCTTATTTCAGTTCAGGAGGAGAAGGGAGATAATTGAATATTGATCACAAATGGAAGCATATTAATATTATATCCCTAGGTGAGCACAAGTTTTTAATAAACAGGAGAATCTTTAAGTAGAAAAAAGCAGAAAAAAATGTAGATATTTGTGTATGTAAAGATCTACATATGTATCTACAGTTATAGAAAGCCTTCTAAGGCAACAAGGTTAATACTGTCCAAGAAATCTCCTTTCTCTGGCTAGAAGGTTAGATTTTAGGAATATAATTCCTAAAGTGGATGGAACATTGGGCCCTGAATAAAGAAGACTGAGTTCAAATTTGGAGAGAGACAGAAAGAGAAAGAGACAGAGACAGAGAGACAAAGAGACAGAGACAGAAAGGAGAGAGACAGAGATGGAGACAAAGACAAAGAGAGGCAGAGAGAGACAGAGACAGAAACAGACAGAGTCAGAGACAGAAAGGAGACAGAGACAGAGATGGAGACAAAGAGAGGCAGAGAGAGACAGAGAGACAGACAGAACCAAAGATACCAAGCAGACAATAGGTACAAAACATCCATCCAGCTAAAAACAGTCCTCCTCGATCTCAGTTAATGGAGGGAATGGATAATCCTTCTTTTAGCTTAATAGTGGATGAGATATGTTCTACAGCAGTAGATTTATCCCTCTAATTACTTTAGCCTGAAGTTTCCAAAACTAAAAAGGGCTTACAGTTACAAGGTAATAAATATCCTAGTTACGGCAAAGATTTAAAAAAAAAACCTGAGAATCAGTTAATTAGCTAGTTGATAGCTTAATTATTTTAAGTGATAACCTCTAAATTCGTAGTTGTTTAACACCCTGTTTATGTACAAGCTGACTGATTGATTATGGTTTTTATTTAGAGAATTTTTTTTTATTCAGTTCTCTAGCAGAGCAGGCTGGGCTGAGACCATAGAGATGAGCTTTTACCTGCTCACCTGGTTTGTATCAGGTACATTGCTGGGGGCTTTTCTGTCTTCTCAATAGGTAAACTAGAGTCTCCACTGGTTCAATACCTACTTTCCACCTTGGGTTCTATTTTTGGTTCTATAATCTAATGAATCTTCCCCAACAAAGGAGAAGTTGAGGGTGAGTGCACAGAGTATAAAAATTACCCAGAGTGCAAACATTAATCTGGCATGGAATGAGAGAGTTTTATTCCCCAAAGAAAAGAAAATGTTAAGCAACAAAATATTGTGGCACTCCCCTGGGTACGGGCCCATTTCCAGCATCTACATCCTTGACTCAAATGCCAACTGAACATGCCATAAGGAAGAGGGGCTCATGGAATGCCTCCTTAACACCTCCCATTGAATTGTCTATTTTGATCCCTGAATTTCCTAACTTCTAGGTTCAAATCTTTGCTTTCTCTCTGTCTCAAATATTTCTAAATTGCCCTTTAAAAGGATACACATAAAGATAGTTTCCTCCAACTCAAGAGAATACTTGTACCAACTCATGGAGAGCTGATTGTTAATTTTTCATTATGAGCATTTATATCTCAAAAATCAGTGAAAACTATAAATTAGGACTTGGTTTATTGTTTCGTTGATTACCTAGTCTTAATAAAGTGATGGGGGGAATGTCAATAATGCAGATTAAATGTAAAAGCATAATGGATACTTATATTTGGGTGGAAGAGCCGGTTGTTAAACTTTTACCAGCACATTGCTCTAACTGTTCCTAATTTCTCTATGCAGAAGAATTATCATCCTAGTCTTCCACTTAACCTCTCAAGGGATCTTCACCCTTATTCCCGCTGAATATTTTGAAACCATAAAGAGAAAACACGGGTTAAACAAATGTAATCGAGTCTGAAACAACCTAAATTTTTCTCCCCTGGACTTTTTAGGCTTGGGGAAAAAAAAAAACAGGAAATACACAGTGGAAGATGAATTGTCTGAGATATTTTAATATAAAGTCAATACCTCAAGATCATTTATGTCAAACTGGAGTAGGACTTTTAAAGAAAAGACAATTAACTTCTTTTCAGAAAACATACAAGAAGATGAAGATGCAGGTGGGAACAAACACTGAGACACACTTGAGACAGCATGGAAAGTGAGTTTATGAGACCCAGATAGTGCAAAGTAACATCAGAAATATTAGAGATACTTTTCAGTGACCATTTGGACAAATGATTGGCTAGGAAGCAGTTGTCTCAGTGTCTGCAGGAAGGAGTGGGTGAAGGAACCATAATGAGACTGCTCCTTTTCCCCTTTTTGTGACTTTGATGAGGGGAATCCCTGATAGACCTTCACAAATAGTCGCTTGGTTCATCTTTCCTCAGAAAAATAGAAATTGGGAACCTAGCTGTTAGTGAAAGTAGTGGAAGAGTAGAGATTTCACACCTTTATCAGAGAACTGTTGCACTCAGCCACTCCAAGATTTAATATAGTATCTTTTATTTTCAATTCCATTCATTTAATTGATATTCTAGAATAGAGTATAGCCTTCTGAGTCACACAAGTTGAAACAGAGATGAAATCTAAGTGGGAATTCAGAAAGAGGGAGTCAGGGAAGAAAATAAGTTATAATATTTATATTTCCAACCTAGACCAAATAAGTTGAGAAAAAAACTTGGATTAAGTTATCAATAAACTAAGAGTCACGAGAAACTCAAACTGGTCTTTTCCCACTATCTCAGAGAAATAGATAATCAATTCAAGGAGGACTGAAAGCCAGAGGGACCCAGTTTGAGTCCAAGTAGACAATCCATGTCTGCAAATGTACTAGAAGAAATATAAAAGTTAGAACATCCTGGGGCAGCTAGGTGGTGCAGTGGTTAGAGCACCAGTCCTGAAGGACCTGAGTTCAAATCTGGTCTCAGATACTTCCTAGCTGTGTGACCCTGGGCAAGTCACTTAACCTCAAGTGCCTAAAGGGGTGGGGGTGGGGGTTAGAACATCTGGCACTGGGAGTCTATGCTAAAGTTCTTCTCTTAGCAACAACTCACTCCATCATGCTGGAAAAATCACTGTTCTGTGGAGGATTAGAATGTCTTTGCATCCAGGCAAAAAATGGTCCACAAAATTGTACCAATTCCTTCACACGGGAACTCTAAGATGAATTTTAAGTTCTTACTCACTGATCACCAATGGAAGGTGATCCATGCTGAATTTTTATAGGAACTGATCTTGAATTCATTGTAAATGAGTTGGTTCTATGGTAGGAAATGAGGGAACCCTCCCAGGGATATGAGACGGGGAAGATACCAACATCAGGAGGATGATTGATAAGCCCCTCCATTCGATTTGATGAGTTTACAGGGTAATAAACTATGGGGCATCTTTTGGGCATCAATCCAAAGAGAGGGGAAAGGAAGAAACATTTATTTTTTTGTTTGGTTTTTGTTTTTTTTTTTGTTTTGTTTTTGGAAGAAACATTTATTAAATGTCTTTCATGCACTAGGCACTTTACAAATATTATCCTCAAGTAGCAATGGATCATTGGTATCTTGTTAGAAGAACAAGGGACTTCTCTCAATTAAGCTTCAGGCACTAGAACTGCCTCCAAGATGACCTAGTTAGGTAAAAATGCACTCTTGCCAGAATAATCATCCCTCCTGTTGGCTAAAAATAATAGCTAATATTTATCCAGAATTGTAGGGTTTGAAAAGAGTTTTATATGTGCTATCTCACTTGATCCTCCTACAACCCTGCGAAAGGTACTATTATTATCCTCATAATAATTCAGGAAACTGAGGCTGAATGAGGTTAAATGACTTAACCAGAATCATACAGCTGATGAGTACTTGAGGCAGTATTTGAACTCAGGGTTTCCTGAATCCAGGGGTGACATTTCTATTCACTGTATCACCTAACTGCTAGGTGGTTCTCGTTCCTTTTTGCCTTTCTTCTAGAGTAGAGAATTGGGGCCAGGGGAGAATTTATCTCTTCCTATCCCCTTCCTAGGAGTAATTAATAGTCCCTTGCTGCATAAGCATATGCTTAATGTCTTGTCCAGGCTTGAGAGGGGAGTTCTTGAGCCTCAAAAATATACTTGACATCTGATAGTGGAATCTTCCAATCCAAGAGATGATGACAACTTGGGATAATAGGATTATTGATGACAATAGGAATACTCTACAAGCAAATAGTAGAAGTCAGTACAAATATATTTACCCATTCAGCATGAGACAATATTCTTGAACCCCAACTTTCTGTGTAGAAAAAAAAGAGATTTTTTTTGCATTTCCTACACATTGTGTCTTTTTTGGAGTTTTCTTGGCAAAGATACTGGAGGGGTTTGCTATTGCCTAATCCAGCTCATTTTATAGATGAGGAAACAGCATGAAGTGACTTGCCCAGGTCACAACCAGTAAGGATCTGAGGCCAAATTTGAACTCGTCTTCTTTATTTGGGGCCTAATGTTCTATCCACTGTATATCTATCTGCCAAAGGCATTATATTCCTAAAATCTAACCTTCTAGTCAAAGAAAGATTTCTTGGCCAGTGCTGTTCTTGTTGCCTCAGAAATGACCCCAAACTAGAGAATTTAAGGATTTGGGCTTTAAGACAAAAAAAATCTCCATTGGAAAAAATAAAAAAGAAAGGGAAAGAGGAGGAGGAGGAAGAAGAAGGAAGAAGAGAAGGAGAAGAAGAAGGAAGAGGAGGAGGAGAAGAAAAAGAAGAAGAAGAAGAAGAAAAAGAAAGAAGAAGAAGAAGAAGAAGAAGAAAAGAAGAAGAAGAAGAAGAAGAAGAAGAAGAAGAAGAAGAAGAAGAAGAAAGAAGAAGAAGAAGAAGAAGAAGAAGAAGAAGAAGAAGAAGAAGAAGAAGAAGAAGAAGGAGAAGAAGAAGAAGAAGGAGGAGGAGGAGGAGGAGGAGAAGGAGGAGGAGGAGGAGGAGGAGGAGGAGGAGGAGGAGGAGGAGGAGAGAAAACATCACTCACATAATCCCTTGAGTCAGAAGGACAATGAGAATCAAAACTATGTAATAGACCTAACCATTCCCTCTTCCCCATCCCCACCTTCTACGTGAGTTTTTTATACAGAATACATCTTCTGGGAAGGAAATTTATCAATAGAACAGCCCCAAAATTTTTGGGTCAGGATATGAGGAGTCCAGACCACCAAAGGCACTAAGAATGCAACAGGAACCAAGGAGAACTCTTTGGGAGAGCTTAGGGTTTACTGGAATGCTGCTTCAAAGTCAAGAGTCTTTATAACATCTCCCAAACAAGCCCTCTTCTCTCCTCAGACATTGTCCCCTCCCTAGTTCAGACCCTCAGCAGCTCACATCTGGACCAGGACAATAGTCTGCTGGTTGATCTCCTGGGCTTAAGTCTTTGACTCTAGAACATCTTCCACTCGGCTGTAAAACTGATCTTCCAAAAGGGCAGATCTGACCTCCTCTTTTCCTACTCAATCCACTCCAGTGGATCTTACTTCTGCAGTAAAATAGAAAGTCTTCTGGCTTTTAAAGCCCTCCATCCTTCCCACCTTTCTGATCTTCCTGCCCCTTCCTCCCCTCCATGTACCCTAACACCAGCCTCCATGCTGTTCTTTACATAAGACACTCCATCTCCTAATTCTAGACTTTTTCTCCAGCTCTCTCCCATGTCTGGAATTCTCTCCCTCCTCATCTCCACTTCCTAGCTTCCTTTAAATCCCAAATAAATTCTCATCTTCTCTAGGAAACCTTTCCTAATTCCACTCAATCCAAGTGCCCTCCCTCTGTTGATCATTTCTAATTTATCCTGTGTATAGCTTGTTTTCACATAATTGTTTACATGTAGCCAGCCTCCTTCCTTCCCATTACATTAGACTGTAAGCTCCTTGAGGGCAGGAACTATTTTTTGTCTTCCTTGTATCTCCAGCACTTAGCCGGGTGGCTGACATTTATAGGTGCTCTCACTGGACCCCACATTAGTTGTAGAGGGTTCTCTTTTTCTTCAGATTTATAATACATCTCACAGTTACTTGCCTCCATTCTTTCAAGACCCTGTCCCAACTCTATATCCAACAATGAGGTTTCAATGGCTGGCTTTATAGAATATTCACCCAATGTAATTTGCAGAATATTCCCAGTGGATGGGACTAAAGGCCTTTTTTTTCTCCAATACTAATTATCTGTCTCGGTTTTAAGGAAACCAAATATAGCTAACAGGCAAGCTATAGGTTGGAAATTTGTTCTGGGCTTTTAAAGGCAAAGATACCAGGGCAGCTAGGCGGTGCAGTGGTAGAGCCCCAGCCCGGAAGTCAGGAGGACCTGAGTTCAAATCTAGTTTCAGATACTTCCTAGCTGTGTGACCCTGGGCAAGTCACTTAACCCCAATTGCCTCAGCAAAAAAAAAAAAAAAAAAGAGGCAAAGGTACCACAGAAGTAAAATGATTTTACTGATTTTTTTTTCCCTAAGTCAAATGCTAGGATCCTATCATAGAAAGACAGTGAGTGCTAAATTTGGAGTCACAAATCAAATAGGGTCAAGTCAAATGGAATAATGGACTTGGGGTCAAGAAAACCAAATTTTATGACCCTACAAAGCACTTGATCTCCATTAGCCTCAGTTTCCTCATGTATACAATGAGGATACTGGTTAACATCTAGAATTGTTGTGAAAATTAAATGAGATAACATATGCTTTTATCTAAATGCTAACTTTTAATTCTTCCGAGTCTCAATTTATGCTTAAAATGATGGGGTTTAGTAGGAGACCATCCAGATTCCTTCTATTCTAACTCTAACACTCTGCTGCTGACATTTGTACAAATGGAGACAATCATATTTGGAAGTTTTCCCAGTATAAACTCCAAGTAGGGGCATAATGAGCCAAAAGATTAAATGGCTCTTTTGTTTATCACTTCTGCCCTTAGACTGAGCTCAGAATGCCCATAGCTTGAGGACCTTGGGCCATGGCTTACATGGGTGAGCTTATATAAGTCATTTGACCTCTTTAGACCTTATTCCTTTTCTGTGTAGAAAGAACTAATGTGAAGCAGAAAATCCCTAATATCTCTTCCAATTCTAAATCTTGGATTTTTATTATTCCCAAGATAGCCTCTAAAGATGGCATTCAGGGCCGAGCCAGACTGGGGCCCATTCTCTGGTAGTTCTTTTTTTAATTTTTCCCGCTTAGTAGCATTTTATTTTTCCCGATTACATGTAAAGATCGTTTTTATCACTTGCTCATTGTTTCTTATTTAGGACAGATTTTAGCAGCATTTGGCTGACTGAAGCTTGGGAGATGACTGGGCCCGGCCCAGCCCTGAAGCAGGAACCTCTCCTTGACCATTCCCAATTCCTGGCAGTGGGGCCTGTGCTCGCACACACCCCCAACCAGGGCCCTCATTTTCAGCTCTTATATGGAGCTGAGATCCGCCACTCACTGACTTAGCCTAGTTCTGACTTCTGGGACCAAGCAGAGCAATGGTAGCTTCTCCCAAAGCAGACAATCTGTACCCAATCCACTACTCTTCCTGCCCTTTTCCTCTCCAAGCCAAGCACTTTATTATTATTATTATTATTTGCTGAGGCAATTGGGGTTAAGTGACTTGCCCAGGGTCACACAGCTAGGAAGTGCTAAGTGTCTGAGACTAGATTTGAACTCGGCTCTCCTGACTTCAGGGCTGGGGCTCTACCACTGCGCCCCCTAGCGCCCCCTATGTTTTGTTTTCTGTCATGGTTTTGA